>APFE030842890.1:2014-20167 GCA_000404065.3 Pinus taeda | reverse complement strand
AGGTACATATAGTTACCCAATGATGAGGCTAATCATGACCCCCCTATTTAATCAATTGTACTCTTTAGAATTATTTTCTTTTTCTTCTAGGATATTCAAGACACAACTCCTTTATTTCTTTTGCAAAAATAGGATTTCCTTTAAAGGTTGAGGCAATGGAATTTTGATCCAAATATTTTCCAATTCATATAAAATGTTATAATCACGTAAAACTATTTTCTTACCTATACCTTCATGAATTTGTAATCCTTCAAAAAGGGAGGATTTTGCAAGGAAATAGATCATTGCTTAGCTATACGAATTGTAGGAAACAAATCATCGCTTAGCCTTAATTTCCTTAGTTTCAGTGCACTTATCGAGATAGTTAATTCACATAATGATATACTTCTTTTTCTTGGATGGAGCGTCAATAGTTCCAACGAAGTCTGTGCCCCACTTTTGAAATGGCTCAAAAATCATTTCAGGTTGGAAAGGCATTTCATCTCTTCGAGTACGCTTTCCCATCCTTTGGCAGCAATCACATTTCAGGAAAAATCTATGCCAAAGCATTTAGGAGTACTCAGAATTCAAAAATATGGCTATAATGTTGTGTATCTCTCCAAAGTACTGATTTGTACTCCTCAAGTATTTGACAGGTATGCACCACAATCTCCATTAACAAGTGATGTTGTTCAAGCCCAAAATGGTGTATGATACTTATGTATAGGTACAGCACCTCGAGAACATAGGTCTGAAAAGAGCACAATCTAGTGGATCAAAGAAAAAAGAGAGACAAGACACTTCTAAGGATGGGAAGAAGAAACAAAAAGGGCGAAAGGATAAAAATATGGTAGCCACAACACATGAGTGCAAAAATCCTAGTAACCACTACAACGTTGATGGTGATACAAAGCAGAGGCATTGAGAGCTAAACTCAAAGAACGAAAAGAAAGATAACAAGAAGAAGAATATCATTGGCATTAATTCACACAACCAAGTTGAAAAAAGCTTAGACATGGATGAGAAGATCACCTATACATTAGTTCAAAAGGAGGCGAATCTGGGTATCCTTCAACAACACGAAGAGAAAGAAATGACCAAACTCTTTCATGTAAAGATACAGGTCAACAAGATGAAGATTGATGCTCTGTCTGACTCAGGATTGTAGGAAAATCTCATTGCAACAGATCTAGACAAGATGTTAGGGATGGAGTGATCATCTGAACCCATATCCATTGGGATGGGTACATAAGGATGCAAAGCTTAAGGTAAAAAATTAGTGTAAACTTACATTTGTTATGAGTGTTTATTTTATTGATGAGGTAGATCTGTATGTGGTTGCCCTTGATGTATGTGGAGTTGTGTTTTGCAGTCCACACATGTACATGTCTCATGCTATATTCATGACGAGAGCTAACTAGTACCATCTCATCAAGGATGAAATATCGTTCATCATCAACGTGCATAAATAAAAGTAAAAAGTTTCAATCGTACGTGGCAGCAAAGCCAATAAATTGATTAGTTCGAGCAAGAAGTATGTTTTATTTCTTTCAAGAGAAAATTAGTCTATAGACGAGTCAATAAGAGGCAAGGCATCCTTAGAGGTGTGTACTAAGAAAAAGAAAACAACAATTCGGGGAGTTGTTATAGGAATACAAGGATGTGTTCCTAAAGCCTAAAGGGATACATCCTAAGAGAGAAGTGGAGCACGAGATCTAGCTATTTTCACACTCCCCATTGCCAAATATTGGGTTGTACATGAAGTATTCTATAGAAACAAGTGAGGTGAAGAAATAGTTACAACAAGTGTTGGAACATGGTGTCATCTGATTGAGTACATCACCATGTGGGTCACCCATCATCATTGGGCCAAAGAACAATGGGACCTCATACATTTGTAAAGATTATAGGGCATTGAATAAAATCATGCTGAATAAGAGATAACCCATGCCCTAGATAGACAATGTGCTACATTAGTTGCAACAAACAAATTATTTCACTAAGCTAGACTCAACGTCTTGATATCACCAGATTCTAGTCAAAGAAAAAGATACATGGAAGAGCAGCTTCAAAAACATGCAAGGTTTGTATGAGTTGTTAGTTATGCCATTCATCCTATATAATGCAACAACTAAATTTATGACATTAATGAATGATGTATTACGCCATTTTATAGATTCATTTGTTATTGTCTATTTCGATGATATAATGGTATATAGTCCTACATGGGAGGAGAATAATTCACATTTGATGTAGGTGCTCAAAACATTGAAGAAGCACGAGGTGCTAGAAAATCTCAAGAAGTGTGAGTTTGCACAAGAGTCCTTGATGTATTTTGGATTTGTGATTGGTGGAGGAGAATTGAAAATAGATCCTTCAAATATGGAGGTCATCATGAAATGGTTGGTGACTAAAAATGTTACTAAGGTTATGAGTTTCATTGGAGCACCACAATACTTGGGGAGATTCATACCCTTGTTTTCATGATTATCAACACCACTCCATGCCATAAAAAAAAGTGGCAAGAGTTTCTAGTGGGGAAAAAGGTAGTAGAAGGGTTTTGATGAGTTAAAGAAGAAGATAAGTGAATCACTATTTCTCGCATTACCAAACTTGCAATGGCCCTTTGAACTAGAGATATATTTGACTAGTTATGTTACTGGAGTTGTCTTTATGCGAGTAGGAAGGCCTATTTTCTACCATTCTAAATTATTTCTTCGAGGAGTTCTTAACTACCCTACTATGAGAAGGAGCCCTATGCCATGGTGCAAGGTGTGAAGAAGTGGAAGAACTATGTAATAGGAAAGGAGATAATAATCCACACATGTCACGAGTCGTTACAGTAACTTTACGCCCATAATAAGCTACAACACAGTAGGCACTACAAGTGGAAGGGGTTTTTGCAGCAATTTAATTTGGTGATTAAGTATAAGAAGGGCAACACAAACAAGTTGGCCAACATGTTATCAAGGCCACCAACATCAAAGATTACAGCTTTAGGGACTCTTATGCACATGGATCCATTCACAGAAGATGCATACACAGAGGAATATTTAGAAGATGATGGTTTAATAGGTCATGAGAGTAGCAAACAACTCATCCATTTGATATTCTATAAATGAGACATGTTTTTAATGTGATAAATTTTTGCATTAAATCTCATGCGTAGAGATCTCAAGACCGTTTGAACAAAGATATATTTTTTCAAAACATCACACACTCCTCGAATCATATTGGTAACTTCATCAATTCTGAGAAATTATTCTTCCACGCTTTCTTCTCTATGTATTTTTGAGATTTCAAAAATCATTTTTAAGGTTTGATGTTTTTCATTTCTAACTCTATCCTCTCCTTCATGACTTTGATTGAGATTGACCCATACTTATGAGTTTCATTGGAGCACCACAATACTTGAGGAGATTCATACCCTCGTTTTCAAGATTATCAACACCACTCCATGCCATAAAAACAAGTGGCAAGAGTTTCTAGTGGGGAAAAGGGTAGTAGAATGGTTTTGATGAGTTAAAGAAGAAGATAAGTGAAGCACTATTTCTCGCATTACCAAATATGCAATGGCCCTTTGAACTGGAGACATATTTGACTAGTTATGTTATGGGAGTTGTCTTGATGCAAGTAGGAAGGCCTATTTTCTACCATTCTAAATTATTTCTTCGAGGAGTTCTTGACTACCCTACCTATGAGAAGGAGCTCTATGCCATGGTGAAAGGTGTGAAGAAGTGGAAGAACTATCTAATAGGAAAGGAGGTAATAATCCACACACGTCACGAGTTGTTACAGTAACTTTAGGCCCATAATAAGCAACAACAGAGTAGGCACTACAAGTAGAAGGGGTTTTTGCAGCAATTTAATTCGGTGATTGAGTATAAGAAGGGCAACAGAAACAAGTTGGCCAACATGTTATCAAGGCCACCAACATCAAAGATTATAGATTTAGGGACTCTTATGCACATGGATCCATTCACAGATGATGCATACACAGAGGAATATTTAGAAGATGATGGTTTAATAGGTCATGAGAGTACCAAACAACTCATCCATTTGATATTCTATAAATGAGACATGTTTTTAATGTCATACATTTTTGCATTAAATCTCATGCTTAGAGATCTCAAGACCTTTTGAAAAATGATATATCTTTTCAAAACTTCACACACTCCTCGAATCATATAGGTAGCTTCATCAATTCTGAGAAATTAGCTTTCTTCTCTATGTATTTTTAAGATTTCAAAACTCATTTTTAAGGTTTGATGTTTTTCATTTCTAACTCTATCATACTCTTCATGACTTTGATTGAGATTGAACCATACTTCATTAGAAGACTTCTAGTACATAATTTTTATGATTTGAAACTCACTAGCACAAAGAGAATGAAAGTCTTGGTTTTAGCATTATTTCCATATAGGCTTTTTAGTGTGAGGGACATTAGGGACATCATAATCTACTAGAATAAAACTGTAAACATCTACTCTTAGCGACATAAGATAAGCTTCCAACTCAACTTTCAATAAGGCATAGTTTGTACCATGAAAGACTCGTATCATGCTTGGGTAGGTAACTTGACTCTCTTGCCTATACATATTCTTCATGAATCTACCTTTGAGTGGTTAGAATGTTCATGAAGAACGTTTCTCTAACAACAATTATTGTAATAAGGAATTACTGAGAGGAGCGATGAATCATTAATAGTTGCATTCATAAAAAGTGCAAAACTTCAATCATTTCCACTATTGTTAGTGATTTGAGAGAGCATTCATACTACGATAAACATGAATAGAAATATAAGACATTCAAATATGAGAAATGAACAACATACACGCAAAATGACACAAGTATTTTTATGTAAAAATGAGTGTGAGAAAGCCACTAATATGTTTTTTATTATGATGTAATTTAATCACCCACTTATTTGCATGAATGTTTTGTGAGCAGCCATTCCTAGGAGGCCCAAATACCCTTCAAATAGAAAGATACCACTTTCCAAGAGGCACCAACCTCTTATGAATGTAGGAAACTACCTTCTCTAGTCATTGTTCTTCCTTTCATACAATTTTCAAATTGAAAATAAAGGATAATACATTTAGACAAAAACATAAATATTGTATATTGCAGTGCCAAGTCCTTTCATTCAGCTCTACAAATCTCCTTTGAAGCCTGATTGTTGTTGCTCAACTACCTCTACTCACCACCATATTCTTCACTCTCTCTGTTACACACTCACAATGTTGAACAATTAAAATCACACAAATTCTATTTTCACTTTGTTTAATTACTCAACACATTGTTGCTCCTCTGTAGCACTACAAATGCATGGCTTGCCATACTATATTCAGACATGGGAGAAGAGTTAATGCAAAGAAAGGGTTGTGGATTGTTTTATATGTTGAGAATTAAGTCAGATTCAAGCTATTGAATCAAATAGCTTCTCCATTAATAACTACATGTACTCACAACATGGCTCTTCTTTTTTTCTCTTCAAGGGGCATAGGAGAACATGAGAATAATACCACAAAGACTCATTTTCATTTAACTCATGATAGCCTTCAATAAAGTTGAGGGGTGACCAATAGTGCTTCACAAAGGTCTTCATTAAATTGCTCCTGTGTGTCATGGTCCTTCACTACCTTGAATGAGTGCTCTCAACAATTGTATTTACTTCCATTCTTAATTCCCATATGTCAAGTCGTTTACCTAAATCCTAAAGGCTTTCCATTAGCACCATTATCAGTTTTGTGGATTTTTCCCTTTAGCTCACCTTAGTTCTTTTAATGTAATGAGACCACATGTTGTGAGCACTCGCTAGGCCTTTAGGTGCCAAGGCCCTAAATTTTAAACCCTTCATCGGCCAAGTTACTCTCTTAATGCATCTCCACCATTGGTATCATTTCTACCAGAAATGAAAAAGGCTTGGCACTAAGCTGAGAGCTCCCAGGCCCAACACTTTTATGTTGACACTTCCTTAAACTCGATAAAGAAATTATTTCAAGCTCCTCTTACAGAGATTATATGTCACCTCGGGTCTATGATGTTATCATTAGCAATTAAGAGACGGTGGGAGGATGAGATGTTTTACTGATGTGTCTTTTCGCTTACTTCCTAGCACATTCACTTTGAGCACAATTAACAAACTTGATGGCTCTTCAGAGTAGGCTTACCAATCCCATGGGCTCCTCCTTGTGCATTTCCCGTCATAGACTTCATATTATGGCTTAAGTGCTAATATTTGTTGCATCTCATCTCAATGCTAGGATGGTTGACATCAAATGCCAACATTCCAAGTGCCACCAAAGTTTCAGACAATATCAATTGTCCAACATCCCTAGGATAGCTAGAAAGGATATGCAAATAAGAAGATAATTCATAATGCAAAAAAGTGGGAGAACATGTATACATGCAAGTAAAACCAAAAACTACTGCATTTAGATTAGGAACTTGTGCTAAATTGGTGCCAAGGTTTTGTCCACAATTAGAGATATTAAATGGAGTTGCCTTGGTGGCCTACCTCGTTGTGCTACCAAGCCATATGAAAGTGAATACTGTCTCACATGTCTCTTTATTGAAAATGTATGTCCATGATGGTTTTCACCAAATTAATTAAAATTTTCTGCAAGTGGAGCCAAGACAAGAGTTGTAGGTTGAACCACTAGAAGTATTAGATAATAGAGAAATTATGCTAGGGTCATTACCTACATTAAACTGCAATGGAAGCACTTCTAGTAGGAGGAGGCCACCTAAGAGATGGAGGGTAAAATTCTTACTCTTAATATTAAGATAAATATATTAATGTCCCTAAAAGGTACTCTCCAAGTGAGTATAGTAGAGATGTTGCAATGTAATGTTTATTTTGACAAAGCCAAATCACATAAAAATATAATAAAAAAAACCCTATAAAAATAAAATAATAATCAACAGTGACCCATGGTATTGTGAAGTCATGGTATTCTGTGGAATATAATCTATTTAAAAGTGTAAATTAAACAAGATTTATCTTTGGATGCCAATAAATTCCATCCCTTTGAGTAGGTGATAGCTCCATCATTAAGATTGATCTAGGTTGATTTAATTTGCCCCTTTAAATAAACTGTATTCAGTACCATCATACATTATTATATTTATTAATATTATTTTTATTTTATTTTGACCTAATTTAGAAACTTACATTACATCACATTACTCTTTTTATTTAACTTATTTATTTGTTTATTTTTTTATGTAATTTAGAGGCAAAAATATCAAACATTACTTATCTATTGTGCTAAAAAAAAGCGTCTCTCCACACCATTATTAATAATATAATATATTATTATTATCAATAATTATTATATTTATTCATATTCATTTTATAGTTTAATAACTTATTAAAAAATTTGATTTTTATTATTTAATAATTTTTTATTCATCATTTACAGTAAATCTTTGATTAAATAGTAAATATATAAAATATAATAAATAAATTCAAGTTAATTGTATTCATTATTTAATAATTTATTTCATAATTATAATTAAAAAAAACAACCTATTCATAGAATTATGATGAGATAATTTTTAGTGAGGAGAACCATCCAAATTTACAAAATCGAATCCTAAAAGGTTAAAGCTTGAATTGATAAAATGAAAATTGTGTGACCTCGGTCAAAATGAACACTTTGAGAAGCCATTAAAACAAATTACTTTATAGAAGGTGGGCTTAGTTGTGTGAGCTACTGATACCAAACAAGTTTTTCAGTTGTTGTTATATAGTAATATAACTGTGGTGGTAGGATAGTTATTCCGTGATAGTAGCACTACATAATGCTATTCACTGTAACTACTGCCTTTACCAATATGAATTACATATCCAAAGGTTAGCCTTCTTCTTTTTCTTCCATTAATAACTCAATTATTCTCACATATTAGACTATTTCCTATTATTGGGGACTAGAAAAACCAACAACATTGTGATAAAAATATTCCAACAATTCATTTATATTGCCAAAAAAATAATAGTTTCTATTTCAAGTTAACAAAACAAACCATAGATGATAGTGTAAGTTGTGAGAGTGTTAGAGTGACATAAAGGACAAGGGGGTTGGTGATATTTTGTTGGTTGGTGATTAGAATAAAATTAAACATCACTCATGAACTAGTTGCCCCCTTTGATGGTAACATCAATTTCATATTTAGGTGGGTTTGATTGGTGATTTTCTCCATCAGTTTTGGGAATTTTTGAATTATGCCACAAAATCTCAATGAAAGTTCTAATAAATTATGAAATGAGGTAATCTATTCACAAATGGGTCTACATTCTTAGATATATTACCAAAGCTATCTCACTATGAACAATATGTAAGAAGGAATCATGATATGGATAACACGTTGGTAGAATGGGTTTCTTGAATAAATACAATTATAAATTTACCAAGCTATAAAAGTTACTATGTTCATATGGAAAATAAAAGATAATAGGGAATTATTGGTTATCTAATGCAAATGGTTATGTCTTTTATCATGGTGATGACTCTTTTTTCCAAAGTCACTTGTAGTGTGTACTAAATAATCCTACCTCATGTTGTGATCTTATTTAACCAACTTCTCTCTCCTTTTGATTGTATCTTCTCTACATGTTCTAGAAATAAATGAAAGCACACACACACATATAAAATGAAAGGAACTAAATGATGATGTTGCAATGAAGAAGTTGAGTTAGGAATAGTCTAGGCTCCTTTTACATGACATTTTTATCCCCTTCTTCCCAAGTACTCTTAATTAATGTATATTTATTTTTTATAGATAAGGTTGCCCTCCCCTCAAGAAGAAAATAATTTTCTTAAAATCATAGGTAACCGTGGATGTTGTTGACTAAAATGTTCACCTTTAATGGATTAATAAAAAATAATTCTCTGACACAATAAGCAAATTAAATTGAGGATTTCTTACTTGGAAAATTGAACCCCTCTCTTGTAATAAAATAATAACTCCTCTCTTTGGAATAAAATAGTACGTCTAGAATTAAGGGAATTGACTCTAAATAATAATTCTCTAAAGCAATAATTAAATTAAACTGAGAATGTCTTACTTGGAAAATTGAACCCCTCTCTTGGAATAAAATAATAACTCCTCTCTTGGAATATAATAGTAACTCTATAATTAAGGGAATATAACTCTCCCTCACTAATTCAATGTATGGAAAGAGCATAAGTCATTCTCATTAAATTCAGTTGTAACTCCCTCATTCAATTCTATTTGTAACTCTCACTCTCCCAAATTTTAATTGTAACTCCTTAAGATAAGCCTACCTTTCTCTCTATTGTTGGATGAGTCCCACTTCTCCTCAAGTAACTCCTACCTCAGGGAATTTGATTCTCCTATTATTGGTTGAAGGAATAAATTCATTTTGTAACTCCTCTCCTTCTCATCTATTTAATAAAGAAAAAAGTGAAAATTGAGAGTATCATGTTCATTCTGAATAATAAGAAAGAGTTTTTAGTGTGGACTACAAGCAAGGGAGGAGTAACACAAAGTGTGAACCACATGATATATAAGAAAGGGAGGATATCTTCAAGTAAAAGACATGTGCACTTCAACATCAAGTAGATGAGACATTGGTGACTTTATGCAATATTAAGGTGTGTCTACTCTACTGAAAAGTTGAAGTAATACAATAGAAGAAGAATTGTTCAGGTTTTCCCCCTTAGGGGTTTTTCCACGGTCATTGGAATAAAATATAATTGTTTCATATTTGTTCTTGGTGCTCTTCATATGATCCTTAACTTTATGTTCTATATATAATCATTGATTTGAAATGTTTTAAAGAAGAAATCCACATTTTATGTAATTGTAACATTGAACATTCAATTTTCTCCGAAGCACATTTAGTTTTTTACAAATTACATTCAAATTAATGCAAAGTACATTCTATTATATTTAGTTTTTTGAAAAGTAAATTTACTACTATTCAGTTTTCTGCAAAGTACATTCAATTTTTTCCATAGGACTTTCAAGTTTTTGCATAGAAATTTCATATTTTAACATACTATATAGCATAAGGAGTTATCTATTTTTGTCCCAATACAACACCTATGGTTCTATTTGAAGCATCATTAGAAATATGACGTGGACAGGACAAATTTTTCCCTCTTGAAATTGGTGCTTCGGAATTTATGTTTCAACAATTCAAAAGCCTTTTGACAAATATAATTCTAATGAAATTGACAATCTTTAGTGAGTAATTTTAAAAGTGGTGAAGAAATATTTGTGAAGTTTTCTATAAAACTTCTATATTAACTTGTGAATCTAAGAAAACTTCTAACATCTCTTTAACATGTTGCTACTGAAATTTTAGAGATAACCTCAACCTTTAATGAATCTTCTTTGATCACCTGAAATATAGTGACCCAAAAAAATTCCTTTGCTAAAAATCGAAATGATTTTTTAATGACTGAATGAAATATTAACTTCCTTACATATAATAATGAAATTTCCCAAATTCTCCATATCCCCTACAAAATTATTCCCATAAAGAGTAAAATCATCCATATAAGCTTCTACAAAATCATCGACCAAGTGAGAAAAGATACCTAATACTACTCTATGAAGTGTAATAGGGGAATTATGCAAAACAAAAGGGCATTCCATGTAAGCATACATACACTATAGACAAGTAAAAGTTATCTCATATTAGTCTTCTTATGCAAGTTGAATGTGATTGTATGTGATGAAACCATCAAGAAAAGAGAAATTCCTCTTCCCTTCTAATCTATTTAATACTTGATCATTAAATGGTAATGAGAAATGATCTTTAAAGTTTATTTATTTAATTATCCATAATCTATGCATACTCTCCACTTTTAAGTTTTTTTAGGCACACTAAGTAAGGTGAAACCCATTGGATATCTCAAATTAGGTAAATAAAATTCACATTGAGAATTTTTTGTAAATCATCTTTAACAATCTCCCTCATATTATGATTCATCATTCCTTGAGGTTGTCCTATAGGTTTGACACTCTCTTGTATGCAAATTTTACACATACATATATTTGAATTAATTCCTTTCATGTCAATATATTCTCATGCAAATATAGAGGATTGTTTTTGCAGCATATTTATTAACTAGTTCTTTTAAAATTCCTCGAAGTTATTGTTAATGTTTAATGTTTTAAGTGGATAAATTTCTATAAGAGAATTGCGAAAATTTTCCATTGAGTTTAATAAGCTTTTAGATTGTGAAGATGAAAAGTATTCAATATTGAATTCGTCTTGAAAGATTTTCTTTAATATATGCACACAACAATTTTGTTCATAATATGATGAAATATAATGATTATTCATTAAATTCACTAATTAATCTTCCTCGTAATTTTGTGAGATAGTTAAAACTAGTTTAATATCTTCATTATTTCCATCATCTCCTTCAATTCATTTCCCATTCTATATTTCAATTATTTTTCTTACTTGCACATATGCTATGAAAATTTTAGTGGTATTTCCACTCGAAGTGAACATATCACTGGACCTACAACTTATGAATGCATCAATATTAGCTAACCTTGGCCTACGAAGAATCAAGGATGTAATCATATATTAGTTTTTGGAGTTAGAATCATAAAATAAATAGGATACTCCCATGGATATAGTAGTAATTATACATATTCTAATATACTCTTACATATGAGGACATCTATATCTTCTAATTCCAATAAAGTAGGGTTATATTTAATATTAGTTAATTTCACCTTATCCATGTTATTATTTTGAAATAATGTTTATATTTGCACATAATACAATCAAAGTGTTTGGAATTTCAATTCCATTGGTATGCAACTTTACAATTAGATTAAGGGGATCTAAGTATTTTTCAATGTTTTGTTTTGCATCATAATGCTTTCAATATTTCTGTTCAATTGCACTCTTTAGAATTATTTTCATTTTCTTTTAGGATTTTCAATACACAACTTCTTTATTTCTTTTGGAAAAAATAGGGATTTCTTTCAAAGCTTGAGGCAATGGAATTTGATCCAAATATTTTCAAATTCATCTAACATTTTATAATCACATAAAACTATTTTCTTATCTATACCTTCATCAATTTGTAATCTCTTCAAAAAGGGAAGATTTTGTAATGAAATAGATCATTGTTTAGCTATACTAATTGTAGGAATTGATTTTATTTTATTTTCATCTATTTGTGTATGAATATATTCCTTCTAAGGAGTAATTCCTTGTTGAGGAGTTTCCTCCTCTTCAAGAGATTTATCCTCTTTATATTCTTGAATGACAACAAGGGGTATTTTATTAGATAGAAATTGAGGAGATCTAACTTGGACATCATTTAAATATAGAAGAGTTATTATATAAGCTTGAAACATTTGGGCTTGGATATTATAAATTGATTGTTAAGGCACATTATTATTGGGATTAGCGAGTAGATAAGAAGGTAATTCATTTAATTGAGGAAATGAAGTACATGGTAATTGAAGGGGTTGACTTGTAGTCAATTGAGGTTGGAATTATGGATGGGCACATTTTGGAGGTTTGGGTGCAGAATAATTTTGAGGTTGATATTGAGGATATTGTCGGAAATATTGAGGTTACCGAATGTTTCTACCATAAGAACGTTTTCATCCCTTTCACGAGGATGAGTTTTGTGGCTCACGTGGCCAAGTTTTCCATAGTAGGGTGGTGCTTCACTCACTTTGTGGTTGTGAATAACAAAGAATTTCTCCATTAGGATATTGTGCCATACCTATTTGACAAGGCTCCTAAGGTTTTCTATGAACAACATAACAAGGTTGTTTTGTTTCACTTGTCCCAACTTCTTTTTGGAAAATAAACATGAGTCTTGATATTAAAGGGAAGTCCTATGTAGCATGAACCTCTCCACATATAAAAAAAATATATTATTGTCAAGAGAACATTCTCATAATGAATGTTTCTTCCTACATCTAGGATAGAAATTAGAAAAAGTAGCATTTTCACCTTTTTTCTTGTTTTTTACTCTTAACATATCAATTTGTTCACTATTCTTCAGGACCACATGGTTGAGGGCTCATATGGAGTTTCTACCCTATCTAATCAGCCTTCGGGATGTAGGTCAAGGTATCTTCATCATCAAAGGGCAAGAACTGGAACTGGAGAAGATGGGCATCTATTTCATCACTCGATTATCGTGCGAAAGAGAAGCAATTCAAGTCTTTGGATCTCGCTAAGGAGTTCAGAGTACCAGGAGTCTAGTTCAGAGATACTGTCTTGGTGCCGAGATAACCAATGGAGGAAAGGTGAAGATTGCAACAATCACCAACAACCTCATTCTTAGAATAATTTTGTTCACCATGGCACGCTTATCTAGAACATAATATGTGCATGAGGCTACCAAGTCTCAATTCTTGTATACTAACTTATGTTTGACCCCCACCATCTTCAACTAGTGTAGAGGCCTCTAGGCGAACATGAAGCAACAACTGACCAAGAGTAAGCACAAACACCTGAAGCAATTCGGGTCTAGTTCTATACTGGTCACCTTCACCTTGGAGCGAGTGCCACTCTTTTAGTATCAGTGGGCATAAGTACCACATCCTACCCCACGAGATATGATGCTCCTGAGATGGAGCCAACTCATGCCTCGAGGACGCATAGGTCAACATATGCATTATACACCACATTTATTCAGTTGGCCTGAATGCTAATAGCTTGTGGTAGGTGGCTATGCTTAGTCTGACACAAATTTTAGAGGGGGTCAAGATTTGCCTCTACCACTAGGTGAACATTGGATCGACCCAGGTAAAAACTTGTTTTTTTTTTTTTCAAGTTTCACGACATTTATAAAAGTGTAAGATAAGACTTAGCTTATGATAAATGTACATATGTGGGACTAGAGAGACTATGAGATGTGTTCCCAATAATACGGTGAGCTACCCATACGATAGTGGGTGAAGACTACGAGGAAGGGGCTCACCCCTTAGTAAATATCGAGTGCAATCTAGAGGCAATCACTCGAGGGGTTCCAGATTATGCCACTATCAACAATGTTCCACTAGATTGGCATAGACATACTCTGAGAGTCTTTGTGAGACTGCGCCGATTGCTAGGCCAAGTGATCAGAGCGGTCTCATGCTATCATGAGCACCATGCAGTTTTGATAGTTTATCTACTCTTTTACACATTTTGTAGGGTTTTAAAGCCAAATGTTTGAGAACACTCTATTTTTTGACATTTTGTTGTAAACATTGAGGAATATGTGATATATATATATATATGCAATTTTTATTTCTACTTATGCGTTTATAACATGATTCAATTTTTACAAATGACGTAAATGTCTATCAAGGACAAAATTTTCCAATGCATCACTTAATGTATTTAAAGTATGTGGACTATGTTGATATGTAATGTAATCAAAATTTATTTCTAGCAATGTAACACATAGATACATATGCAATATTTATGGATTTCTTACTAAGTAATGATTGCTTAATTGTAGCACAACTTGTTGTGAATCCAACTTGACAACTATATCCCTAATTCAAAGAGAAACTGCTTCTCACAAGAGTTCAAAAACTCCACTTTATTCAAAAATATTATTGGTTCTTCAAAAAGGCAAGATACCTTGTAAGTTAATGAGCTCATCATTAGGTTCATAGAGTACCCATGTTGTGGAAGAGAGGTTATGCGTGGTACAATAAGCACCATCAACAAAACCAATGTAATGACTTGATGACATATCCAAACCGTGTTTACAAAGAAAAAAATAGATGGCTATGGAAAGGGTTCTTTTAGGACAGCGAGAGTCTCTTTCAGCATGCGTTTAACATGAGATCATCAGGGACAATCCTTAGTCTAATGATCCTCCTCACAGATGAGGCAAGGATAATTCTGCCTTCTTCGAGAATCATCATCAACAGAATATCTAGGAGGTTTCTGTTTTGGGGCATCAAATTTGGCCTTACCTTTTGATGAGACCAAGTATTGCAGCAAGAAAGATGCAACTCGTGGAGCTACCAGATTTACTTTATCAACCTAGGGTTTGTACAAACTTCGAGGTGACAGTGTTGTATACACAAGTGAAATTGATATTTCTACCTTTTGTTATTGTTCAAGTGGCAAGAGATCACTATTGTTTTAAGGTCAGACTTCCATGGATTTAGAAGAATCTTGATTACTAATCAAAGAAAGAGGAATCTACTCTTAGAGAAATCTTGCCTATTGCAATAAGGAAAATGACTTAAATACTATGCTAAAAAAACAGCATTCGATAACAAACTGCTGAGAAACTATGCTTTACAAGAATGCCAAGCTAACATGTATTAAATGCTATTGTCCTAAGCATGGAAGTTCAAAACATCAAACACCACTATTGTGCATGTAAAAGATTGAATATATTTGTTGCTTCCTTTTTATTATTTTTATGAAAAATCAACTATGAACCCTAATCTCTTTTGATGATATGACAGGAGGATTATGGATGTTGGAGAATGGTTGGGATGTTTGGGAGACCCTGAGGTATCCTTGTGTTGCTTCCTACATTTTTTGCTAAATTTTGGCCTCAAAAGAGGCCACTACAAGAAAACCTACTCGATGTACTAAAAACCTACATGATTCCTTGTATTTCTACAAGATATGGCAGAGAGGAGAATGATTGGTGCTAGAGGTGATTGAAGGCTTAGGGAAGGTGGCTGATAGGTGTAATGGAGTGAGAAAATTCCTAGGGTCACTCATAACTCAAAACCAAGGTTAGGAGATGGGTGGGTTTCCTCAACATGCTTGGAGGAGTTTCTATGTAAAATGATGAAATTCGTGAAGGTCTTGTTGGAAGCAAGCAATGATTATGGATGGATTAAGCTGGAAGGTGGTTTATCGCTATGGGATATCTCTCTACTAATGAAACAGTTTCTCTACATCAAACATTGTTATTTTCCAATAAATCATGTAAACAAGAAGAATTATAATGAGCTATAAAAACAATGTTTAATGAGCTAACCCTCTATTTCATGCATGAGGAAAATTTCAAAATGAAATGGAATTATTGATGATATCTATTGTAGTACTAGAGATGGAAGATATGGTAGTTAATTCCTACTCTTGCAAACTTATCAAATTCTGGTTCAATTACAATAAATCCTAAATTTGATGAGAAAATAGAAATGTGTCTTTTTGGGGCTGCATAGGGGTCCTTTCCTCAAATCGTGATCCTTGAAGGAAGAGGTGAGGTTAAGACACCTACTAGCATCTTTGTGATTCTTTTTTCCCCTTGTAGCCTGCTAGTGAAGTAGAGAACAAATGGAAACAAACTAATAAAAAATTAATCAAATCTACATTGCCTGCAATGAAGTACTTCTAAGAACAGTTCAATCATGAATCTATGAAACCAATCTAAGCATACAAATACAATAAGAGTAGCCTTTCCTTCTAGGGTTGGGCCCTAACCAAAGAGCTTCATCCATGTGAGTTAAATCAATACTTGACCATAAAAAAACTAAATCTCATTAACAAAACAGAAAATTCCATAGCAATGTCTTCCACAAGTCTAGAGCTCAAAAATAACCACTGTTTTTAAGAAATAAATTCGAATCCTAGTGAGGCTCTAGGCCTATTTCTTATAAAATTGAAGTCCCCAATGACTTTCCTTACATCTAGGGAGGCTCAACTCCCAAACTCAAGATCAACTAAGTTTTTGACTATCACTTGCTCCACTGCCTTTTGATCTTCATGACTTGGCTGCTTATACTCTAAGTTGGTGTGATTAATGGAGGAATATTTAGATGAGGGAGGAGTAAATGAGGAGTATTTACCTCCTACAATCTCTCTTCCTTGTCCCATTTAGGCTACAAACCTTAATCTTGCCAAAATTCCTCAATTTTCTCTTTCAAACCTACATCCAATGGATATTAGTCCACTAGGCATAACATCACACTTTAACTCATGTCATTAAAGAAAATATAATCAGAACATGTAATAAATTGTGAGAAGAGTTGATGTGACTAAGTTAGGAGGTGACTTAAGGTCCATATAGTTACCCAATGATGAGGTTAATCATGACCCCCATATTGAAGGTGTTTCTCAGCCTCTAAGCAACTAAATCAATATCCATGTCTTTCATAGCTCTAGTGGCCTCCTTGACATCCCATGTTTATTTTGTGGTTTCCTCTTCTTATGCATAGAATCCTGCCTTCCTTTCTACGTCCTCCCACTACTTTCTCTCTTCCTGTTCCTTTCCTTCTAACATTCCAACGAGAATTGGTGGGCTGAGTCTCAAGACAATCCAATTGAGTTTGTGTATTTGGATGGTTTGTTTGTACATGGGTGTCATGTTCAATGCTTCTCTAATCCTTTGAGGAGAATGGTACTCTTTGATTTTCAAATTATATGGCAAATTATTCCATCTCCTTTGGAAATATTGCATGCTATCATCCCCTAATATTCTGAACATATCCCCAAAATCTGTAATTTCTTGCTCTAGGCGAGGAAGATACCTAGATGCAAGTTGAGGATCCTTTGCAATTAAATTATATGTTCTAATGACATCCATTGGACTGGACTAATTATCTCTTATCATGAGAGGCACAATTTTTTCCATTGCCAATATATTCTTCATTTCTATAGCCTTTGCTTCCTCATGGTCATCCATGATGCCAAATCCACCAACTGTAAATCCCCCAACTTTTGATTAGGGTCTCATACATTCATATATGTTAAAGCCATGTTATGCAACTAGAGCTTAGACATCTTATCCATATACTCTAATGTACTTTTGTCACAGAGATCAATGAAATATCTGTAATCTTAGTATGGCATAGTGCCTTTCTATGCAAGGGTCTTGATTTAGAACAATAGCCATTGTTCCTTAAGGTACAATACATAGGACTTAGTTGGCATCGTGCAGTGGATGGATTCCAAAGATAGAGTGGCCATGGATAACGAATGATTCTTTATTTCTTGTATCTGTCCTTTAAACCATGCATTTTCATTATGGCCTCAATGTCCCTCTAGCTACCTAGTTTTCCACCCATCTCCTTGAGCTTTTCCTCCATGTGGCCAATGTCCTACACTCCCTTCAACTTGGTAATGTACATCCATCTATGTGTTTTGTCTCTTTCTTCCTCAATCTCAAAGAATAATGGAATGGAAAATATTTGTGGAGAGACCCTCCCCCTCTCAATAAATTTGTAGTAGGAGTCAAGGTT
>APFE030842873.1:81656-99811 GCA_000404065.3 Pinus taeda | reverse complement strand
TAATGACTTCTCCATTTTCATTCAACTTGTTTTTGAATATCCATTTAGTTCCTATGATATTTTTATCATGAGGTTTAGGAACTAATTCCCAAGTATTATTCTTTTCAATTTGCTCAAGTTCTTCATTCATGGCCTTGACCCAACATTCATCTTTGCATGCTTCATTTATATTTTGAGGTTCGGTGGAAGATAGTAATGCTAGATAGCTTGAAGCTTCTGTAATAGTTCTTCTTGTTTGCACACCTGCCTCTTTCTGTCCTAAAATTTGAGTTTCTTGATGATTTTTCTGAACATACCTTGACGTAGTCTTTTCTTCTACCGTTATCTCTTCTTCTGGTGCTTCATTGATTTCTTCTTTAGAATTAGTGTGATTTGATGTGGGAAGATAATCTTCATCTTCTTCATAATCTTCGATTTTTATCTGTTTTGGATTTTTGCATGCTTCATCAATCACAACATCAATACTTTCAATAATTTTCCCAAGTCTTTTATTATAACATTTATATCCTTTACTTCGGGAAGAGTAACCAAGAAGAATACCTTCATCTGCTCTAGGTTGAAACTTACCAAGTTTTTCATCAGTCCTTTTGATGTAGCATTTGCTTCCAAAAAATTTGAAGTATTTTATAGTAGGAGTCTTATCATACCAAAATTCATGTGGAGTTTGAGTGCTATTTACCCGAACATTTGCTTGGTTGAGAATAGTGACGGCAGCGAATGCAGCTTCACCCCAGAAGGTTGCAGGAGTTCCAGATTCATCTAGCATAGCTTGAGCCATTTGTTGAACAGTTCTGTTCATTCTTTCTACCACTCCATTTTGCTGAGGAGTCCTTGCAGTGGAGAACTGCCTTGTTATTCCATGTTGTTCACAAAAGTCAAATAATTCATCCAAGGTAAATTCCCCTCCTCGATCAGATCTGAGGCATTTGATTTTGCGATCTGATTCATTTTCAACCAAAGCTTTGAAGGATTTGAACTTTTCAAATGCTTCGTCTTTATGATTTAGAAGACCTATCCAACACATTTTGGAAAAATCATCAATGAACAATATAAAGTATTCTTCTCCACGAGGTGACTTTTTCCTTGATGGTCCACATAAATCAGTATGAACAAGTTCAAGAGGCTTACTAGCTGATCCTTCCTTTTTAGGGAAGTGTGATCTCAATTGCTTACCGAATTGACATGATTTACATATTGTATTTTTAGGAATGTTGATATCAGGAAGATCACGAACAACCTGGAATCTACATGCTTTTCTTTTTTGAGAAAAGCTTAGATGCCCCAATCTTCTGTGCCATAGCCAGTATTCATCATTTTTTCTTAGATAGCACTGTTGTTGTCCTCCCTTGAGTATGTATAAGTTATTTGGAGTTCTTGTACCTTTGATCACCGTTTCTCCTATATCAAGTTCACAAATAACACATCCGTTTGATCAAAATACCACTTCATTTCCTTGATCACACATTTGACTGACACTTACCAGGTTATTCTTTAGACCATCAACATACATAACATTCCCATCTTTAACCTTTTATTTCAAGAAAATAGAGCCTTTACCTTTTATGACAGTAGGAGTATAGTTTCCAAATGAGACATTCTTTTCCTTTTCTAAGGCATTATATGAGTGAAGTTTTTCTTTTTCACCTGTCATGTGTTTTGAGCATCCATTGTCGATGTACCACTGATTTTCTTGTCCTTCTGCATACAAGGTTATACCACATCTTTCTGTTTGTGGTTCTTTCTTTCTCCATATTTTGGGTTTTAACGAAGTTTGCTCCTCTTGAGATATTTGCCAAAATTTTCTCTTGCATTCAGATTCTTCATGGCCAAAGTTGTTACAGATTGAGCATTCTATTTCATTTTCAGGAAGAGAAAAGTTATTGTAGGAACTTTTCTTGATTCCTGTTACACTCCTTTGATTTCGTGCTTCTCTAGTCATGATGGTCTTGTAAGCAACACATTGAGCAACTTTGTGTCCAAAGTTATGACATGAAAAACATTGACCATTAAAGAAGTTCCTACGATTATCAAATATACTGACTTGGTGATTGTAGTTTCTATTGATATTCATCTTTGAAGCAAATTGAGTATGATTTACCTATGGTTGGTTGTGGCCTCTATTCATCCTTGAAGTAAATTGAGCCCAATTTACCTAGTGATCTATTTTACTCCTTTGCTGACGATTGTCAAACTGGTCACTGCTCTTTGCTGCATCAAGATATCTTTTAGTGGATGTTGACGAATTTTGTGATTGAGATGCTTCTTCAATATATCCAAGACCTGTATTTATCATAGGAGAACGCTGCACTTTGATAATTTCATTTAAGGCTTCTGATCCCTTAGCAAATCTAAGATTGAGAGATTTTGTTTTCTAAAGATCCTTTCTTAGACCCACAATTTCACATTCTAGTTTTTCATTGTGTTTTTCTCTTTCAACAAGTTGGTATGTCAAGGTATCTATAATCATATTATTTTCTTCTAAACAAATTTTCAATTTAGAGATTTCTTCATAAAGATCCACTTCATCTAAAGCATCCAAAAAATCATCATCTTCATAAGCCATCAGAAGTCTATAGTCATTACTATTTTCATCTTCATCACTATTTGATAAACCATCGCTATCTTCATGAGTATAGTAGCTCTTTTTACTTACACTTTGTTTTCTATTCCATTTTGCAGATTCCTTCCCTTTATCATATTTATCTTTATGAGGACATTTGGCAGCATAATGACCAACTCTACCACAGGCTAAACATTTGAAAGGTAGTTTACCTCTAAATCTTCCGAAACCTCGTTGAAGCTGCTTGACAAAGTTTAATTCATCTTCTTCTTCTGAAATATGCCCTAATTCATTGAGTTCTTCTTTTCCTTTTTCTGAAGCTTTCAATGCAGCTTCTCTCATATCTGGTGAGCCTCCTTTTCTCATCTCAAAGGCAGTTAAGATTCCGTGCAGCTGTGTCATAGTTATAGTCTGTAGATCCTGCTTTTCTTCTATGGTAGACACTTTTGATTCAAACTTAGCAGACAAGGATCTTAAAACTTTTTCAACTAAGGTAACTTCCTTTATCTCTTCACCCAAATTCTTCATGCAATTAACAATCTCATCTATACGTAAGAAGTAACTAGATATACTTTTATCATTGTGCATCTTGAGAGTTTCATATTGAATTTTGAGAGTATGTAGTTTAGCACATTTTACCTGAGAGTCTCCTTCGTAGCTTAGAATGATTTTGTCCCATATTTCTTTGGTAGATTTGAGTTCATAACTTTGACAAACTCTGATTGTGATAGACTTCCTAGCAATGTATTGACAACCTTGGCATTGGCTTCATATTGCTTTTTACCTACCGTATCTGTAGGAATTACTGATGGAAATGTATATCCTCCTTCCACGATTTCCCAGACATCTGTTCCAAGTGATTGAAGATAGGCTATGGTTATTACCTTCCAATAAAAAAAGTTGCTTCCATCAAAGATTGGTGGTCTGATGGATCCCCCGCTTTCTTGATTACTCATGATGATGGATATTCCTTCAAGCAATCAAGCTTCTTCTGAAAGACCTGCTCTGATACCAATTGTTGGAAATAACACTGAGAGGGGGGGTGAATCAGTATTATCAGATCAATTAATTTAATTTCCAAAATAGATTTTTATACGCTACTTCAGCTAAGTGAACTAGCATGTATACGCAACTATACTTAAGGCAACCAGCGTATATGCAGAGATCTCTTGATTTACCCAAACTATCATGCATTGAACTTTAACCAGTATATCAGGAATTCATTAGGTAATGTAGTAAAAGTATAATAAATCATCACACATAAGCAACACACATGAACAACAAGATATAAGGTGGAAACCTAATGTGGGTGAAAACCACGTGCTACTGTCGTCTCTCTCTTCTTTTAATAATAAGTAAAATCTATTTACAATTTTGTACTGGTGCAGACTTATACCAGTACAGAAGCTTCTACTTGCAGAAGCCTACAACCTTCTCTCATTCTCCAGCCTCTACTGGAAGGGAGCTACAACCCCCTAGCTCTTGTACTAGTTTATATGTTTACTAGTATGTAGGTGCCAGCCTACAGAAGGCTACAACCTTATTTTTTCTTCCGGGGACCACGTTTCATAAATTTTCATACTATATCAATCAACAACATCATTCAATCATCAAATATATCTGCATCAACCAATCTCCTTTTGAACCAACCCCAACCGAATCAATTAATCACTTTGACAACCCATCAATCTGATCTTTCAGAATGTTGTCACCAGAATATGGTAACCAGAACCCAAGCCAGAACCCAGAACACTGCAACAGTAAACAAAAGCAACTAAAACATATTTTATAAGATATACGCTGCTTCCATGTGTCGAACTTGCGTGTGTACACGCTTTTCCCAAAGCGAACCAGTGTACAGATCTGCAAATCAAATTTATGATGTATACGTTGCTTTGATATGCAGAACCAGCATGTATACGCTCCACACTTCAGTCATACCTAGATCATCACATTTACAGATTACAACTTGCGTCAGTTATTCAGATACATGATCAAACCACATAGAGATAATTCATTTCAAGCCTTAAGATCCTGATACATCATTAGAACTTATCCTTCTTCAGATGCGAAGGTTCATCCTTTGTTCAGATCCAACAATGCACCATAACCCAAGAACCTGCATACTAGATCTCACACTTCAACAGATATTCGATACTTCCATGCCTTGGCCTAATTATCTTCTCCTCCTTTTATAGTTGTAGGCCTTTCTCAATACCATGGACCAAAACCACTTAGGACCAATACCTTGGACCAAATACTTAGGGTCAATACCTCGGACCTGATACCTTGGACCAATACCATGGATCGAAATACCGTGGACCAAATACTTCAGACCAAAAACTTAGTTTCCAAAGGTATACACGCTTTTCCTTTTGTGAAAGTGCATGTGTACGTATACGTGACTTGTATACAGTGAACCTGCGTGTATACACAACTTGGCCAATGGTGAACCTGCGTATACCTCTCTTTCTTCATTATGTGAAGTCTGATCTGTAACTCTGTGTTGTTAACCTGCTATACTGTGATCTTTCATCGGAGTAAGTTGCCATCAAGGACAATACCTGTATCATAATGCCAACAGTTTAAACTATATAATTCATAAATGTTTAAAATTAGAAAATTAATAAAAATTATCATATATTAAAACTATATACAAGTTAATTTGTATATGTGTGCATACTTCCATACCTCCCTTAATGGGTTAGTCTCATGGCTTAGTGCAGCAACGCACCATTGAACAACCTGTTCAGCCGAGACAAGTTGATTTGCAGAGTAGTCCATCTGATATCTTCAAAGTGCTCATTTTATACATGCCCTTGCACCATCATGTTCTCCTTTTCCATGATCGGTCTCAAATAATTTCCAATAATGTTTAATGTGGGTTTTCTTATGAAGACGACACAACCAAAAGAATGATTGTGAAGATTTGAATTGACCTGCGCATCCATCTGACCATATCTAATGTTCATTGAATTAAGTCATAAATCTTATCAAAACAATGTTGTAGAAAATGTGTATCATGTGTATAATCATCATTGATATAAAAGTGATATTCTTTAATAACATGTCAATTCTCACAGACGCTTTCTATATGATCAATATTTTGTTCAACACGTCTAAATAGAATATGGACAAGCATGGAGACTTTGTCATAATTATAATATTCACTCTGTATTTCATTTTGTGCAACAAATGTGTAATTCTCTGCAAAATCAACTATTGACAAAATGGTCCATGGTGGAAAAATTTCACGAGATTTTTTGAATTGCAGGTCCTTCCATCGATCTCTATGCGAATGCTTGGTGTACTTATAAATTTCTATCTCACATTTCTTTAAAAACTCTATCACATAAATTTCTTCTTCTTGTAGATCAATCCTTTTAGCACTTGTACTACTATTTGAATTAATCGATGTATGGATATATTCATATCTCTTCCATTTTACTTTTAAGTTAGACAATGATTGATCATTTATATCAATAGAATATTTGTTGTGAACTAAATTCAAAATTTCAAAATGATCACATTTTTTACCACCAACACATTTCTTTTGGTAAAATAATTCATGACTTTCTATTGTACATAGAATTTCGGGTATGAAATCATGGATAGTGGAAGGAGGTGAATTTTTCCAAAATGTTTTACAAAAATTAAGGAAGATGTCATAATATAATTGAAATTCCACATGATAACGACAACAAAAAGTGTCGCGTACAGTGATAGGTTTAACATACCATGTTTTTGTTGCACAAAAAGTACTGATTGAGACATTAATTCCATGATTCTCTTCTATGAACTTATTGAACAAATCTATCTAAGTGTTGTCCAAGATATGTTTTTCATGTTCTTCACACTGATTTCATGCTATTCTTTGTTGCATCACATTCCTTGCTTTTGGTGAAACACATGAATTTTTCATCCAATATTCATATATTATTTTTTTAATATCTTCTCCAATTCTATCTTTGTATGGTTTCCTACAAATAATTGTCTAACAAGCGAGCTCATCATTTACATCTATTTGAATCGAAATTTCCTATGTTTGTGCAATGTTTTTCGTGAGGTCCCTAATGCTTTTGCCATAGATTTTACCAAATGATTTTCTTTAGTACTTATGAAACCACTGCCATTTGTATTGCTCTACGTGCATCTATATTATTTTTCTTTCTAGATCTTCCAATTAATTTTAAAGCACTATTTATATTTTGAATCACATTTTCCTTCACCTTTTTATCTTTTGTTGATTTTCGAATACCCAATAGAGTTGTAGCTTCTTTTAATTTCTTTGATGTTAAGGGACCTCTCAAAATTTGAGCTTGAGTTGTCATATTTTCATCTTTGAGGAACTTACCAATAATGAACTTAACATGATATCGTATAACATGGTCAACTTTTTTATCCCCATATGTGTCAGTGTCAACATTTTCTAACATCTCATTATCAATGTTGATTTCATTTGTAAATATGAGAATTAAATATGAATGGGTATAAATATTCATTAAATAATTAAATTAAAAGATAGAGTTTGAATGAAATTGAAATTAATAAATATGTATAATTTCAATAATAAACATGACATATATGTGCATACCTAATGATGATTCAATTTCTTCACTTGAATCTCTTTCAACATCTTTAACAATATCATCAATCATTGGTTCATTATTTTTTCCACTTTGTCTTTCAACATCTTCAATCTCATTATTAATGCTATGAGGAATATCTCTCTGTTTACATTACAATTTTTTTTTTTCAAATTAACTCATCAAATAAAAGATAAATTTCACAATACACTAGTTAAATTATAAATATCATTTATAATATTTACAATCACATATCTGCTTCAACTTCTAGTTGAGATTGATTTGCCCTTTCAATATTTAAGCGTTGTTCCTTCTTTCATTTGTAATAGTTTCTCGAGTATTCTCTCTGAGCCTCAATGTCTCTCATTCGACCATATTTTCTCTTGCAATTTATTTTATTTCACATGACAATTCAATCTATGTAGATTTTTAAAATCCAACCCAAAAAAGTCAATTTCAAAATCCTGCAAAAAAAAGTCACATTTAAAATTTAGACCCAAAAACTCACTTTAAAAATTCAGCACAAAAGACTTACTTTAAAAAAAACTCACTTTAAAACTTTAGCCAAAAATATTTACTTTAAAAAAAAGTCACTTTAAAAATTTAGCCCAAAAAAATCACTTTAAAAATTCAGCTCAAAATATTTCCTTTAAAAATTCAACCCAAAAATTTCCTTTAAAAATTCAGCCCAAAAGATTTAGTTTAAAAGTTCAATCCAAATGAGGAAAGAGCGAAAATAATGTTTTTCTCCATTTATTTATATTGTTCGGGCGATTTTTTTTTTTTTTTTTGGAGGGTCGCATCATTTCATTTTTGTGACCAACGGAAAATATAAACACATTTTCAGCCAAACTTTAAAAAAAAATCGGCCAAAATTTTAAATTAATTTGACTGAATTAATTTTTCGTTTATTTTAACAAGCATCGACAACAAACACAAGTTCGGTCAAATGTGTTTTAGTTCGGCCGAACTATTTTAACCTGCAACTCTACGACAACTCAGCTCTGGTCACTTTTCTCTAACTTCAGAATGGTTTAAGTCCATCAAATTTGGCGAATTTGCTTTCGGAACCAATACCAACGTTTGCATAATTAAATATAATTTCAGTAGATATAAATTTTATGAGATTTCATAGAAATTTTCTAAGTTTAATTAATTTTCTAATAAAATGTGTGCAAAAAAATTCTAAAGGTTATTATGATTCAGTGAAATCAAAATTGTGTATCTTCCAAAATACATTGTAAAAAAAGATGAAAAAAATATGTTTCATTACATTGGCCCATCTTCTATAATGGGTAGTTTTTAGATTTTTAGTTTTTAACTAATATGCTGAGAAACTTGATGCTATGTAAACATCTTCAAAATCTACAATTTTTCATATTGGTTCGATTCAAAAAATTCTAGTCATTATGATGTGAATCAGTTGGTTTCGTAAATATAATGATATCGAAGTAGAATCTGTCTAGATTGTTGCAACACATTTTTTTCAAAAACACCAAGTTAACAAAGAATACACTTATGCCAGAAAACGTGACTTTTTATGAATCCCTTGATTTTTAAAAAACACACAGTCAAACCATTGCTAAGTTGACATATCAAATGTGAATAAAAAAATTCCAAAAAATAAGTAATAGAAAGCTAATAAAATTGCTCACAAGGTTTCTTTTTATTGTAAAATGAAAGTCTAAACAGAAAAAATTGTTTTGGTTGCCAAAAGTTGAAGAACTTCTAAAAATGATATTTTTTTCTTCAAAAAAGGCAAAAAGTGTAACCCAACTTCACATTTTCACTAAACCAAAGTGGCCTTTTGATGGTGAATATGATTTTAAGTTGTGGTACAATGGACGAAAATATTTTTAGGAAAGTCTTAAAAAACATGCTACTTATGGAAGAATCTCTTGTTTTAAATTTTAGCATAATTATGGAAGAAAGATGAAATGAAATACAAAAAAAGAGGAGCGCATATTAAGGTTATTTAACTTTAACATACAAGTACCATAATTTCTGTGAAACTGTATATTAAAGACCAACAACTTCATTACTCTCTTCTATAGAGGAATAACATTAAATTCACAGAGATGAGGAAATGCATGTCACATTCAACATATGTATGGAATCACTTCGAAAGCTTTATTGAAAACACCAAGAAGATCAAAAGATTACACAAACAAGCCTTTTTGCTTTTGAAGTCCAAAAACCTAGAACCCTTCCTTGTTCCTCAAAATTTCCTTTTGTATGATAATTACAATGAGGACAACTATGAAACAGTCAACTGTCAAAACTGCTAACTATTTGAACTGTTTTAAACTATTTGGTCCTTCGAAGGACTACACTCATAATAAAATAAAAACAAAATTACAGCATTTTACAAAAACATTTTGAAATTTTTTGATGAAGTAATAGATGGATTTTTCTCATTGAGTAATTTGAGATTCTGGTGTAGTAGAAGGTCCATCTTATGTTTTTGTTGTTGTGGGAGACATCCACTCTCTGCATTTTTTTCCAGACTATCATATCTGAGCTATGATTTTTCACAAACCTTGTGTGAGCCATTATGAAATTAGTGATCTTGCTATAAGTCGGCTTCTCAGTAAAAAGAGTTTTAATTAACCATAACAGCTGAAAATCCCTGTGTAAATAATTTATATTTTTTCCCCGTAGGCATTAAAAAGAAGGTCATCTGGGCATAATCCTTCCCAAATAGGTTTTGAAAAGCTGACAACAAAGTTTCTTCTGAAAATAAGGTATAAAGATTTGAAGGTGGAAAGTCCAGGGCTTGCTAGATTAAAAGGGCAGACACCTTAAAAATATTTTCACCTAATGCATTCATCACAAAGCACTTCTGAGGATAGAGAATAAATAATAACCAACAAATAAATTCAGGGAAAACATAGGTTTGGGGAATTATTTCATAAAAAAGACCAGATTTTACAACTGTAGCATACATAGGGGAGTCCTTTTGGTTGACCAAGATATGTTGACGAAGTTCCATTAGATTTAGAGAGAAAATTGGATCAAACACATACCTCTTGGTGTCCATGAGAGGAATATGGGTAGTAGAACCTGATAACAAAGCTTTCTTTGACATTTTGAAGACTTCAACAAGTGCAAATGATGTATAATTACCTAGTTAACGGATGACTGGTGGTGATGATTTTGAATTTTAATCCAGACAATGACTGAGACGTGCTATCGACATGGAGAATTGAAAGTGATGAAATGGGAAGAATGAGAATAAACGGGGTTTATGGGAAAATGGGAAAATGGGAGGGAAAATGACATTAATGTGGAATTGATGTGTACGAGATGGATGAAGTGGCAGACAAGAAGTGACGATGTGATGGGGTGACGTGGGAGTGACACAATGGTAACGTGGAAGACTGTACTGTTGAACACGCTCACTTTCTATGGCACTACAGGGGTACCCACTAGAATGGGGGAAACCTACTAGGGGTGACCCTGCAGATCATATCAACTGTTAATTAAAAGTCAATCACGATCATTGACTACTTTTACGGAGGCACTTATTGGTATAACGGTCGACCAAGTCGTGATGTCAGGTTGGAACCATCATGGGGTCCCAACACAACATTTCACTTCGCTCAGCGTAAATGCCCACCATTTAACTATATAACATGTTTTTTTTTCTTTTTAATAATATAACTTCGACTGGGCCCTGATGAAATTAATATTGCGTCATTCTCAAAAATAATGTCAATCCACCCTTAATAAAATAAAAATCATTCTGTTTATTTGATTTTGGGATTTTTTTTTTTTTTGAAATATATAATTTTTTTTTTTTTTTTTTTTTTTTTTTTTTTTTTTTTTTTTTTCTACAATTTAAAAACATAGTGAGAAATAAGCTACAACATCTAGCTCCACTTGGGGATAGTGCTTTAGAATGAAGCACTAAGAACCGCAGATTGGTGCCTTCACTTCGGGCATGGAGTCAAGTTATAACTTAAAATATTTTAATGAAGAACTCACGGGTTATTTACAATGAACAAGTCATTATTTACAATGGAAAAGTAAAATATATAATTTTGGAAATAATGTTTTAAGTATTTCCCATTAACAGAAAATTGCTGTAGTTTTCCGTCCAAATTTTCCAAAATAAAAGTATTATTGGCTCTGATTTCTGCTATTCGGAATGGTTCAAACCAGAGAGGATCAAATTTACCATGTTTTCCCTTAGCCTCTCTTCTTACATCCAATCTTAGAACCAAATCTCCAAGATAAAAAAATAAAATAAAAATAAATAAATAAATAAATAAAATTCTAGCTATTGTGTCAAAAATCAGTTTCATTTTCTCTTGATATCTAATTAAATTCTCCATTACCTTCTCTTTATTTTCATTCAATTCCACTAGCTAGTTCATCCTTCTAGTTAGTGCATTAGGTTCCTCTTCAGCATCCTAAATAAGTGCAACAACTGGTTTTGTTAATTGACTGGGAAACAAATTTGCTGCTCCATACACCAACTCAAAAGGTGAATTTCCAGTGGATCTCTTAGTAGTCACCCTATTTGCCCATAAGGAAAATTTTAGCTGAGAGTCCCAATTTTCCTATTTTCTGCAATAGTTTTCTTAAGTATCCTTACTAGAGTTTTGTGTGAGGATTCTACCAGCCCATTCCCTTGAGGATGATAGGTGGTAGAATGTGAGAGTATTACATTGTACTTCTGGCAAAAATCAATCATCTTTGCAAACCTAAACACCTGAGAATTATCTTCTACTAACTTCTTCGAACAACCAAATATAGTGAAAATGTTCTCCTCAAGAAATTTAATTACCACTGAATCATTTTCCCTCCCTACTTGGAATAGCTTCCACCAATTTAGTAAAATAATCAGTAGCTATAAGGATCCATTTGTGTTGTCCACTAGAAGGCAGATTTATTTCACCTATACAATCTAGACCCCATTTTCTAAATGGTTCTTCAACAGACACAAGAATCAGTGGTAAAGGTGCCAATTTCTTTGTCTCAGCGAATATTTGACACTTTTCACAACTTCTTACTAATCTGTAAATATATAAAAATAAAGAAGGCCAGTAGAAACCAACTTTCAAAATTTTATGTGCTGTGACTTTCCAATTATAATGGCCACCACAAATACACCCATGATATTCATTAAAAGTTTCTATAGTTTCTCCTTCTGTCAAATAGAGAAACAAAATACCAACAGGATCTTTCCAGTACAATCTACCATTTGTTATTACATACTTTTGGGCTTTCAGGCTGAGAGATTTATACTTTGTTCTATCTAAGGAAGTTGGATAGCTAAGAAAAGATAGATAATGGACAATATCTTTATACCATTCAGAACAAAGGTACATATATTGAATTTTGTTATCAAATTCTTTCTCCTTACCTTTTTCTTCTATAGTTTTTTATTTAGAAAATTCAGCTAGAAAATTAATTTTCATAGCTTGACAATTTGCTTCTGTCAGGATCTTTTCTAATCCTTGTCCCTTTACCAATTTTGTTGGTTTGATGTCCATATCATACTCTTGAATCTTTGCTATCCACTTTCCCCTTTTTCCATCATTATCACTCTGAGTTAGCACATCTTTGACAACAACATTAGGAACATATGTAGTGATCTGAGATTGCATAACATAAATTCTGAAGGCCTTCAATGCTTTAACCAGAGCATAAGCATGTTTTTCTAAAATGTTATACTTCAACTCTGTGTCCCGCAACACCCTGCTAAAAAATGCTACTAGATGTTCTTTCTTACCTTGATTTCTTTGAAAAAGTATTGTTGCAACAATAAAAGGAGAAGAAAATGAAAATATTTGAAAAGGTTTCTTATAATCAGGACTCACTAGTACTGGAGCTTCTTTGAAATCCTCCTTGATACTTGCAAAATATTCTCTAGCAGTTGTGGTCCATTTGACTTCTACATCTTTTTTCAACATATTGTTGATTTCCTTCACAATCTCTACATAATTTGGGAGGAATCTTCTGAGGAAATTTATTTTCCCCAAAAAACTTTGGATTTCCTTTTTACTCCTTGGCAGAGGTATATTCTTGATTGATTCAACTCGTTTAGGATCAATTTTTACTCCCTCTTTTGATACAATATCCCAAGTAATTTTCCTTCTTTCAAGACAAAATAGACTTTTTGGGATTTAATGATAAGTCGTACTTCCTACACTTCTCAAAAGTTTGTTGAAGATGTTTCAGATGCTCCTCATAAAATATGGAGAAAATTGTAATATCATCTAGATAAATTACCACAAAATTTTCCTTTTCTCCTATAATGGTTATATCCATAACCCTCTGGAAAGTAGCACCAGCATTCATTAACCCGAATGGCATTTTTGCATACATGAAGGTTCCCTATGAGGTTGTGAATGTTGTTTTATTTTGATCTTCATGATGCACTACAATCTGATTATAACTTGAAAATCCATCAATCATAGATAATTTGGAAAACCTTGTTATTCTCTGCAGAATGTGATCCATCTTTGGAAGGGGATAATTGTCTTTTATTGAGGCTCTATTAAAATTTCAAAAGTCTATAAATAACCGAATTTTTCCATTTTCTTCCTCACAGGTACTAAATTAGCCACCCAATCTGAATATGCGAGAGGGACAATTATCTTTACTTGTCATAATTTTTTGACTTCCTTCTCAATTGATGACAACATCAAAGGATTTATTTGCCTCAATTTATTCTTATATGGCTTAACTCCTGGTTTTAAAGGAATATTGTGACCATGCAAATACATCAACATATATTTTAAAAAGATCCACATGCCTCTGTTTATATTCTTCCGGAATCCCTTTTGTCAGCTTCACCAACTTTGGTTGTTGTTATGTTCTGAGGTTGCAATCTTCAATGTCATCTTCCCAATTTGATTTGCTTGCATTTACAACAACATCATTTTCATTAAACAATCTTTCTAGGGGTACTAAACCTCTAGGAATCACATTATTTTTCAACTGCATTATCTTATGACCTCCCACAAAATCTTTCAAAGGCAACTCATTATTTGATTCTTCTTCTTGAAGCTCTTTAATTTCATATTCTTGATCGATATCTAAATTTGAAACTCCCCCACCATCTCTAGAAATATTTTAATATTTTCTTCGTCCTCAAATACCTGCCAGTATTTTATATTATCTGGAATGGAAGGTCTACTTCTAATTTCAACTTCATATCTTAGTTTGGGATTTGATGGAGGCTTGAAAGTGCTAGTTTCCATTGTCGAAAAGTCAACTCATCTGTTCCCTTCCATTGGTAGGACATGTATGTTAAAAGAAGAAAATAAATTGTCTACGAAATCCCACACTTCATTTCTATAGGTTCTAAGCCTGAGATGTTTAGTTTGATATTGATTCTTGACTTGATTTACAATCAATTTAGGGTCCCCAAAAACATAAATATATTGTATTATTATGTTCTTAGCATCTTGTAAAATAAGAACCAAAGCCGCATATTCATTAATATTATTTTTGGAGTCAAACTCTAATTTATAAGAAAAGGGAATAATCTGATCTTTGAGGGAAAGCAGAAGAAACTTAGCTCCATTCACTTCCTTTGAATATGCACCATCAAAATATAGCTTCCAAACTCCACTAACTATTGCTTCCTTATTTTTAATTGCTGAAGGGACCTGCGCTTTTGTATCTTCAACAATTTCCTGAGATTCTTGCAACATAAACACCAAAAATTATCTTTTTCCTTACTGTAAATAGGAGAATTACTTGAACCCACCTTGGTGACAGTCTTCATAAATATGGTCTCTTGATAAAACCTTTGTTCTTCCCCACCAAAGACTGGAATGATAGCATAAGTAAAATCCAGTTTGAGCACTCCTCCCAGCTTAGCTCCTAAGGACCTAGAAAGTAACCATTCCAAAATGAGCTGGAATAATTACATCAACAACATCCATTACAATACTTATACCTGGAATTTGAGCCAATGAAACTACCAGATCTTTAATAAGCCCCACACATTTAACCTTTTTTGAATAAAAAAGAATATAAGTCTTTGTAAGGTTTTGTAATTTGCATATTAAGTTTCTTCATAATTGAAAGAGGCATTAAATTATGTGAAGCTCTTGAATCCAACATACAATTGTGAAGAATAAAAGAGTGCATCAAAAGAGAAATGTAAAAAGGAGGAGTGGAAGAATCCTATTCTTCCACATAAGGGCCAAACATTACCACAAGTCTTTCTTCTTGTAAATTATCTGTATCAACTACATGATTGTTTTGAGATAAATTTAAGAAATAAGTAACCTTCTTTCTGTAATTAGGTTTCTTCATTAATTCAATTAATGGAATTTGAATTTGAATTTTCTCCAATTCTTTCTAGAAATTGAAAGAAAGAGCCTCCTTCATAGTTTTTTATTGCTCTTCCCCAACTCGCTTTTATTTTGGCACATTTTGTGGATCGACAATAGGCTGCTGGGATGGTTTATGCAACATTTATGTGTCCTGTTGGCTTCTTGAACTCTCCCCTTGATTAATTGGCACTATTGGGACTGTATCCAATGAATGCTTCCCAATATCATCTTGTTTTCATGATTGTTGCTGACCTACTTGATTGGATTGATCTTCCACATGGTCTTGAGTTCTTGATATTTTTCTTGATCTCAGATCATATTTTTTATGTAATTATGCTTGCATAAAATCTTTGAACCTTTTGCAATATTCTTCAATCTCCTCATCATTAAGAGAAACTTGAGGTTCCCAATTTGAATCCTCATTGGTGATTATTTCTCCTTCTTCTTCAGACAAAGTATAATATTGGTTTTCCTACAATCTAAGAGTTTCTTCCGCTGCTTCTTGTGGTTCATATTCAATGTATAAAGGTGGTTGGACCTGATCCTGATCCTTTTTGTCCCTTTGCATAATTTGTAGTGGTTGTCTCCTGAACCTAGGATTGAAATTTCTATTTTTTGCTTGTTGAATTTGCTGAGGAGGATTTCTATTTTCTAGCTCTAATATTACTAATTTGTTAGATAGATTTCATGAGAATCCTATTGGGCCTTCAAATTAACATACAATTTCACTCCATTTTCACCTTTATCCTCATTTTGTCACTTCATTTCATCACATTATCATTACATAAACCTATATTTCCATTACCATATGGGTTCATATTTTCATTTTCCAAAGTTATTTATTTTATGTATTTAAAGTGAATTTATGATTAAAAGTTAGAAAAATAACATGTATTTGCTTATACCTAAAGGTGGAATGAGTTTGGTGACATGTGTAGGTGCTTTGGAAGGTTCCAAGACACTCTTATATGGCATCCAAGACTCATATTCGATTTCTCTTGAAGATTTGAAGGAGATTTGGGATAAGGGTCAAGCATATCTCATGGAGAAAAATCATGGAAAAAGGAATATGTGTCTCATATTGGTTGTAACCATATGAAGGATTTGTGGATCTAGGAGGGATTAGTGGATCTCCATTAATGAGTTAGTTGCTTATGTTGTTGTATAAATAGGAGTACTTCCTCCATATCAAAGGGAGGACTCTTGGAGCAAGTATCCTAACTTATAATGGAATAGAATAAAATTTTATTTCTATAGTTTTATATAAATTGTTTTATTGTAGTATATGAATTTATGGAATAGTTTGTCACTTTATTCTTAAGAGAATTGAGCTCACTTTAAAAGGATCAAAGAAACATTTTATTTCATTATAGATTTTATTTTCATTTAATTACCTAGATGTTTGAATATTTTTCATTATTAATGAATGAATTTTAGTTTAAATCTTATCAGCATATGAAAGGACAAACAAGGGTCTAAGTTAGGTTCTCTTCCATTTGATATGAGTAATAATTGAAATTCATTCTCTTTTTCTAGTTTCAAGTGACTTTTTGAATTTCCAGTTTTTGGCATTAATGATGAATAATTTGTAATGAAGAACAAAAAGGACCTCCTTAGTTAGGAGCCTCTTCTATTATTTGTTTATGCATCTTAAGCTATTGTCCATTAGTGGTTTTTTATTTCTGTTCATGAAGTAGTATTCTAGAAGAAGGACAAATCTGGTTAGGAGCCACTTCTCCTGCTTATTACATAATGAATTAGAAATTGCTTAGTTAAATTTTATATTTGTAATATGCACTTTAGTTAGTTTATAATTGTATTCCCTTTAGTTTCCATAACTTATCTTCTAAAGTTGATTATAGTTGCATTTAAGGTCCCATATATTTTGGTTTGCTTATAAGTTTTACTAAACCCCCTGGTTGACAATTAAATAATAGGGATTTAACAGACAATTAAATCACCCAAACTTTTAGCGTCGTTGCTGGGGAAGCAAACTTAGATGTAACTAAATTAGGAGGATTGTTTAGGAAACATTTTCTTTTAAGGTCATTTTCATTTGGGGTTTAGACGCATTTAGGCATTTTTTTAATTTTTAAGTTTATTTGCATTTGCATATAGAAAACGTAGAACATTAAAATCAAGAACCCCCATTCAAAACAATAAAAATAAAAAAATCCAATTGCAAAAACAAGATTTGAAGAGTTTTGTGCTATGACAATTGAAGAAAAAAAAAAAAAAACTAAAAGTCACATTCAAATTTGGTTTCAACTAGTCGATCTTCATGATTGTGTCCAAGACCTCAATAAAGTTTACTTTTCAAACTTGGATATGAGTCTACTCATGATCTTGTTACACAAATGGATGCATTAGAAATTCTCTTATACTTAAAAGAATGTTTGATTTCTTTTTCAATAGAATAGGACTAACAAATAAAAAAACAAGTTTTTACGATTTTTAGGACAAATTTGCAATTTTGTGGTGCAGTAAGGACCACCCATTTACTAACCCTTGGTAGGAAAAAATTGCAATAAAACAAACAATTGTGAACAAAGGGCACAAGTGAAGATTGAAGAGAGATAATTCAGGTGTGAGATCGATTCTTTTCATTTTATTTTCTGCATCCAAATTAAAAAATAAAAATAAATAGATAAATTAATTAATTAATTAATTAATGAAATCTCGAGTATGCGCTCCTCTTGCACTTTGTGT
>APFE030842873.1:69345-80860 GCA_000404065.3 Pinus taeda | reverse complement strand
GAAAATGAGAATAAAGCAAATTTAAACAAATAAAAAAAATCATGGAAGCCAATGAAACGAATTGTTGCAAATGTTATGCGTGATTTTGAAAAAATGAAAGATAGTTGTGCATTCTACTGATTTTGAAAAAAAAAAAAAGAAGGAATTTCACCCGGCAGTTACCTGAGTAGAGACAAAATACTCAGAGGTTAAAAATGTCATTTTTAAAATGCATTTTGTGACCAAATGAAAATGAATCTAAAAAATATAAAACATGGGTTTTTCTCGTAACAGGGTGAATTACACTTTGCATAGGAGATTTCCTCAAAATTCGTAATCGTTTGAGAGATTTTCACGGTTCTTGAGAACTTTATTTGCGAGGTTGCGTGAAAAAAAAATGGTTTTCAATTAGCCACAACCATCCAACGGCCCAACCACAGAGCCATGGTTAGCCACCTAGTAGTGTTGCCAAGCTGTAGAGAAAAAAAAATCAATAATTTTTTTTAAAATTGAAAAATATAAGTTTATAATTTAATAACAGAAAATTATTATTATTAAGGAAAATTTTGCAAAATTTCAAGGTGATATTTTTCTTCCTGCTTACAACCTGCAATAAAAAAGAAAAAAAAAGAAAAAAAAGTAAAAAATAAATAAACTAAAAATAAAAAATCTTAACATTCCCAGCTTTTTTTAAATAAATTGGTGAAAAATCCACTTCTAGGCAAAAAAGATAAGTTCAAAAGATATGAAAATGATTTGGCAAATATTTGGAATCTTATTTTCCTGAAAATCTTGAAAATGATGAATTCAAAATATATGAAAAATATTTTGAAATCATATTTTCCTAAAAATATTGGATTTACATTGACCACTTATCAAGTTGTTTCAATTTTCATTTTTAGAATAATTAAAATTTCCAAAATTCCATTAAATCCATAAATGTCATTTGTGATCTATTGGTAAGTCATTCAAAATACATAATGGAGGTCATGAGTTCAAATCTTGTAGGGATTGGAATTTGTTAATTATTCTACAATTTTGACACAACATTAATTAAACAACAATTTTGCCACCACATGGTAGCACAACATTGGCCGATATTGCACATTCATCACCATATCATCAATCAACATGTCACATCATCCATTTTCCATGTCACCCACTGCTGCATCACTATTACATAGTCACCTTCCATCTGCCAGCGCATTTTTCAACACTGAAAATGGATCAAGAAGAAGAACAATAAGGGTGCTTCATCTATAGGATTATTGTTTTGCAAAATGCCTTGAAGAGAATCATGTAGATGGAAAATTGAATCCTGTAGACATGCGTTTTAGTTTCATAAAATATTTTTATATGATCATGTTTTTTTTAGTCCTGTAAGTACAGAAGCCAACGACAACACAAATTGGAAAATATTATGCCATAGCTCAACCAAAGAAGATAGACAAGATTTTTAGATGCAGGAAGGGCGCAGTCCTGCAACTGAGAAACCTCATGACAATCTTCACTATTTCACCTAAATTTCAAATAAGCACAACTTTCTCATATGATATCAGATTTCGACAATTCAAGTGTCATTGGAAATATGTCGATGAGATCTAAACAATGAGAAAAATTTCATCAGAATTTTAAACATTTAAAGAATGAAGAAATTTCTGACAACATATAATAGGTAAAATGAGGCACTAGTTTCGACACAGGTATAAATTCTTTTGGTTTTTCTTTCATGAATTTGTTTTATTAGTACCAATTCTCATTTTTTTTGTAAATGTCATAAATAGAGAGATTGATCACCTCCCTCTTATGATAAACTTACATTTCATTGCAGAAAAAATACTAAGTTTTTGTAGGTTCCAAGAAGATAAACAGATGACCACAAGAAATTAGTGTCTCTCAAAGACCACATTTCATAAATACATTATTAGAGAAGCATCAAAGGTCAGACTTCAAGCATGAGAACATGCTTTTGGGTAAGCTGAAGAATGTCATCATTTCCATCACATCATTGAAAATCCTCTCAAAGACCACATTTCTTTCACAAGAAAGTGATCAAAGCAGCAACAAAGATTAAACATCAATGCATGAGCACATGATGTCAGATTAGATCCATCACTTGCAAGCCTTTCAGATGCCAGTGTCTTCATTGCATTCTCACTTTTTCAGTCCATAAATTTTTCATTCCATTTTCCTTTTCATGTTTTAAAATAAAACGTTGATCCATTGTTCATTTTCCTTCACAACGATTTTTCTGCCTCACTTTCACTAACCTGTAACCCATCAATAAAAACATTTATCTCCTCTACAAAGCTGATTCATTCCATTTCCTTTTAATCTTTCCAAATAAACCTTGATCCATTGCAAAATTTCTCATCCATAATTATTGTTTCATGTTCGAGTTAGATGATGGAGAATTCCTTAAGGCCTCCCTTCTAACAAGTCTTGGCCTATCAACATCAACACATTATCTAGGTTCAAGGCTAGAGTCCTTAGTAGTGCCTTGAGGCTTGTATGCCTTAATGATAGGCTCTCTCACCAACATTCATAGGAATACACCAATGCCCCTTAATCGTTGGATCTTGCAAGTTGCTTGACATCAACTCATATATTCGCCCTTCGGAAGATGTACTTAGGTACCTTGGCACTCATCGACATTAATGGTGAGTTGTCTCACATTGGTTAATGACATGCATCAATGGTTTGTAATCCAATGATGTTTCTTCATGTTAGACATCGACACATTTATTCGCATGATTAAAATTGTACCATCGGGTTTTGTTACGATTGAAGACTACATCATTTCAGCAGTTTGCAACAAGAATCAATTTGTAGCAGCAGCAATAAGGATCCAAATCTTGTCATCAGCAAAAAGAAAACAAATAACCAGATCAAATTCCTTTGTTTACATACTCCATGATCCAACACCATCAGTAGCCACACTCTTCAGTTTTCACAACTCATCCACATTGAAGGTAAATGAGGGTATGTGGTTTTCTAATTTTTAGTCATACAATTGCTTAGAATGCTAAAATTGTAACTTTGGAAAATTCCTCACTCTCTTTTTTACATTGTCATATCTTTAGTTAGGGGGAAGGGACATCATTTCATATTCACATGCCATACACTATCAAACATTTTCATTTCATTCCAACTTGCATATACTTCCCCACCGACTATTCTTGCAGTATGATTCCAAAAGATTATATGCTTTGCAAATTATCAATTCATTGATAAGATATTATAGGACTTGAAAAATATTCTAAATGTTTTCATAAACTGTGATGCAACAAAGAAAATAAATCATTATTACACAAGAACCATTGCTAAAAAAAAATCGGTTGTCACACAAGAACCAACCATCAAAAATATATGTTGCAATAAAATATAGTACACTTAGCAAAAATAAAAAGATATAATCAAGCAAATTTTGGAAGAATCTGTACAAGTCAAAGCTCATAAAGAAGCAAAGAAGTTTAAAAAAAAAGGATCAACTCAGGGACAAGTGAATCAATGCAATAGTTGCATGAGGACATGCAACAACTTAAGTTGGGGGGTATGTTGGGCCGCCAAATTAACATATAATTTCACTCAATTTTCACCTTTATCCTCATTTTGTCACCTCATTTCATCACATTATCATTACATAACCCTATATTTCCATTACCATATGGGTTCATATTTTCATTTTCCAAAGTTATTTATTTTATGTATTTAAAGTGAATTTAGATTAAAAGCTAGAAAAATAACATGTATTTTCTTATACCTAAAGGTGGAATGAGTTTGGTGACATGTGTAGGTGATTTGGAAGGTTCTAAGACACTCTTATGTGGCCTCCAAGACTCAAATTCGAATTCTCTGTTGAAATGTGGCAACAAGAATATTCCAATTTAATTTGTCCTTGAATTAATTTGTGAATTAAAATTGAATTTAGTCTTAACAACTAATTGGAAATAATTAATTAAGTTATTTTGACTTAATTAGTTAGAGAAATTCAAGTTAAAAGTCTTTCTGAAGTCATGCAAGAGTTATCCCTTAAATTAAGGAGATAAGATTGAGTTATATTTGAGTTGTAATTAGTTAACTCAGTTTACTGAGTTAAGTCCAGTTAAATTAGTTCCAAACTGTTTGAGGAACTAAGAGAGAGTTAACAGCCAGTTGATGCATGCATGCACTCAACTAGTGTACTCCAGTTAACTAAAGGTTCCCTCATCAGAAACTCATGCATGTATATTCTAATAAAGACCCATTTGAGATTAAAGACAAGAACAATGTACTATTAGTTGCATGTGTTTTCTTATAAAGAAAACTCATGCATGTAGTCAAGGCATCATTCCTTGAGGATTGTGTAGTTCTGGCAGTGTGAGATCAAGTGATCATCCACTTGGTAGATGAGTTTTCCACTTGGTTGAAAGAGAATCATCCTAGAGGAACAACACAAGGAAATAGGAGCTTGGAGGGCAGAGAGGAAGGCTTGAGAGAAGTCAGGATTGCCTATGAGCATCTGTGAGTATTGTACTGAGAGCTGACTAGCTATGAGAGCTAAGGCTTTGTATAATTCATATGTATTTCCACCTTGTATGATAATACAGATAGTGGAGGCTTTAGCTGAGGCTTTCCCCAAAGTATTTTCATGTGTTTCATGTGCATTGATTCTTCTTCTTCTGGTTATATTGTTCAACTCGATCTTTAAGCTTCCACAAATTGATAGTAGAAGTAGGTTATAGTATTATGCTTTGATTTATATTGCATTATCGAGTTAACCTACACAAATTTTCTACATGGTATCAGAGCTGGATTTGTAGAAATTTTCTACATCATATTGAAGCTGGATTTGTAGAAGTTTTCTACAGGGTATCGGAGATTTATAGAAATTTTCTACAGGGTATCGGAGTTGTGAACAGTATACTGAGAAGAGAATTCGAAGTTTGAAGTTCGGGGTTGTAGGTGCAAATCAAATTCATATCATACTTCAAGGTTGGCCAATGGCTTTCTATGGCTTGAGACTTGGGTATGCCTTGGAAGGTAGCTCAAATTACATAGCATGGAAAGATAGAATGGATGTTGTATTAGAAGACAATGGCTTGAAGGAATTCATTGATCAAGAAATCCCAAAGTCAGCTTCAACTAATGCACAAGAGTTGGCTGAGTGGAAGAAGTGTGTGGAGAAGGCGAGATGGATCATCCTTGAGGGTGTTCAAGACCATATTGTCTTGAGTCTCCATGGGAAGGATACTCCATTTTCAATGTGGAAGACATTGAAGGACCTCTACCAGAACAGTAGCGACCAGACGAAATTGGCACTCAAGGATAAGCTTTGAAGAATCAATATGGAGAAGGGCGATACTATTTTCACATATCTGAACAAGCTCACCACCTGCAGAGATGAGCTTGGCAGTGTGGGAATAACTACTGTCGATGATGATAAGGTGAACCTCACTCTCCTTGGCCTTCCAAAGAGTTGGAATAGCTACCAGGACTCTGTGAATGGAAGGGAGAAACTACCGGATTGGGAATGACTGTGGTCGGATCTTATGCAGGAGGAGATCATGAGGAGCACATGAGATGGTTCTTCATCCAAGAATGATGATGAAGAAAATCTGGCCTTAGTAGGTAAGGCAAGGAAAGGGAAGGGGAAGGCTTCCCATTCCAAATTGAATTCTTCTCATGGAGGGAAGAAGGGTGACATGTCTAAAGTGAGATGCTTTAATTGTCACGAGATGGGACATTGTGTGACTAAATGCCCATCGAAGAAGTCCAAGAAGGGATCCTCAAAAGGATCGGAAGGTGAGGCATTAGCCTCTCAGTTCGAAATGGACTTTACCCTCATCGCATGCATGGTGTCATTGATGATGGGTTGTGTCTAGTATCTTGACAATGGGCCTCATTCTACATGACCGGTGATAAAAGTTTATTCAGTTCCTTGGAGGAGAAAGACCTCAAGATGCACATAGAAATGGGTGACAAAGGAAGGTATAGTGTTTCAAGAGTAAGCACGGTTGCTTTTTAGAGGGAGCATGGACCTCCTATCACCTTGATAGATGTGATGTATGTGCCCGGACTGAAGAAGAACTTGGTATCGGTCGCGATGTTGGAGGACAAAGGCTATGATGTTGTCTTCAGTAAAGAAAAGGCATTCCTAAGACACATAGCCACAGGTCAGACCAAGAGGATAGGGATTCGAGTGAAGAATCTCTATAAACTAGAGGTAGATGATTGTGCAGCATTGAGTACAAAAGCAAAATTGGTGCAAAGCCAAGACATTAGAGAGTTGTGGCATAGGCAGTTGGGCCATTTGCATCATGGGGCTTTGAAGATAATGCAGCAGATATCTACAGGACTTCCCAAAGGTAAACTTGAGCAAGTTGACACATGCAAAGGTTGTACCTTGGGAAAGTACACCAAGTCTTCCTTCCATTATCAAGACAGTCGAGTGAAGGCTATCCTAGAGCGAGTTCATACTGATGTGTGTGGACCATTCTCGACAACATCCACAATGAAGGAAAGGTATTATGTGATTTTCATTGATGACTATTCTCGTAAATGTTGGATTTATTTCATGTAGAAAAAGGACCAAACTTTCACAAAGTTTTGTGAGTTCAAAGCTTTGATCAAGAAAGAGTCAGGGAAGAAGATCAAGGCCTTGAGAAGCGACAATGATGGAGAATATGTCTCTCAAGAGTTTAAGGACTTATGTGTAGCGGAAGGTCTGAATTAAACGAGAGTTGACGACACCTCATAACCCACAACAGAATGGGGTGGCTGAGAGGAAGAACATAACTATTGTAGGGGCAGCACGAGTAATGCTGCATGACCAAGGCCTACCACTTCACTTGTGGGTTGAGGCATGCAACACAACGGTATATTTGTAGAATAGAAGCCCGCATCACATACTTGGGATGAAGACACCAGAGGAAGATTTCTCTAGTAAGAGAATAGATGTGGGTCACTTCAGGATATTTGGCTCATTGGTATATTTCCATGTGACAAAGGATGCATGAAAGAAGCTTGAGCTGATAGTAGATTTGGGGATACTTATGGGGTACACTGATACACCTCACAACTATCAGGTGTACTTGCCTACCAGTTGGAGGACAGTGGTTCGCAGAGAGCTCAAGTTTGATAAGCTGAAGGTCATGTGAGTTTCCCTTGAGAAAGACTCCAACTACAGGCTATGGAGGAACTGTTGGTTCCTAAGGAGGAGGAGTCTCAGATGGATGTAGAGAAGCTGCATGCAGAGTTTCCAGGAGTGGAGACATCCACTCAAGCAAAGTCTTCCAGAGATGGATGGAAGCGAACAAGAGAAGCTGATAGATTGTTGGAGGATGCGAGAGAGAATGTGGGAGCACCATCTTCTCATAGCAGACTAAGGAGGTCACCTGGGAGGTACACAGGATACATGGCCATTGCTGGGGAATGTGTTGAGATTGAGCCATCTTCCTTTGAGGAAGTAGTGCAGCAGCCAATTTGGGTTGATGCTATGGTGGAAGAGTATGACTCCATAGTTCGTAATAGTGTTTGGAACGTGGTTCCGAGACTAGAGAACAAGTATGTTGTGAGTTCCCTTTGGCTTTACAAGGTAAAGCAAGTTGCTGATGAAGGGAGTATCATGTTGCTGCAGTATATTTCGACAGAGGAGAAAGATGATGACATTTTGACAAAGGCATTATCAAAGTGTAAATTCGAGTTCCATAGAGACTGGATCGGGGTGGTAGATAATCCCTTTCTTGTTGAGAGGGGGTGTTGAAATGTGGCAACAAGAATATTCCAATTTAATTTCTCCTTGAATTAAATTGTGAATTAAAATCGAATTTAGTCCTAACAGCTACTTGGAAATAATTAATTAAGCTATTTTGACTTAATTAGTTGGAGAAATTAAAGTTAGAAGTCTTTTTGAATTCATGCAAGAGTTATCCCTTAAATTAAGGAGATAAGATTGAGTTATATTTGAGTTGTAATTAGTTAACTCAGTTTATTGAGTTAAGTCCAGTTAAATTAATTCCAAATTGTCTGAGGAACTAATAAAGAGTTAACAGTCATTTGATGCATGCATGCGCTCAACTAGTGTACTCCAGTTAATTGAAGTTTCCCTCATTAGAAACTCATGCATGTATATTCTGAGAAAGACCTAGTTGAGATTAAAGACAAGGACAATGTACTATCAGTTGCATGTGTTTTCTTATAAAGAAAACTCATGCATGCAGTCAAAGCTTCATTCCTTGAGGATTGTGTAGTTCTGACAATGTGTGAGATCAGGTGATCATCCACTTGGTAGATGAGCTTTCCACTTGGTTGAAGGAGAATCATCCCAGAGGAACAACACAAGAAAATAGGAGCTTGGAGGGCAGAGAGGAAGGCTTGAGAGAAGCCAAGATTTCCTGTGAGCATCTATGAGGATTGTATTGAGAGCTGGCTAGCTGTGAGAGCTAAGACTTTGTGTAATTCCTATGTATTTCTTCCTTGTATGATAATATAGATAGTGGGGTTTTTAGCTAAGGCTTTCCCCAAAGTATTTTCATGTGTTTCATGTGAATTGATTCTTCTTCTTTTGGTTATATTGTTCAACTCGATCTTTAAGCTTCCGCAAATTGATAATAGAAGTAGGTTATAGTATTTTGCTTTGATTTATATTTCATTATCGAGTTAACCTACATAGATTTTCTACATGGTATCAGAGCTGGATTTGTAGAAATTTTCTACATTTTCTTGAAGATTTGAAGGAGATTTGGGACAGGGGTCAAGCATATTTCATGGAGAAAAATTATGGATAAAGGAATATGTGTCTCATATTGGTTGTAACCATATGAAGGATTTGTGGATCTATGAGGGATTAGTGGATATCTATTAATGAGTTAGTTGCTTATGTTTTTGTATAAATAGGAGTACCTCCTCCATTGCAAAGGGAGGACTCTTGGAGCATGTATCCTAACTTATGATGGAATAGAATAAAGTTTTATTTCTATAGTTTTAGATATAAATTGTCTTAATGTAGTATATGAATTTATGGAATAGTTTGTCACTTTGTTCTTAAGATAATTGATCTTGATCTCACTCTAAAAGGATCAAAGAAACATTTTATTTCATTATAGATTTTATTTTCATTTAATGACTTAGATGTTTGAAGATTTGTCATTATTAATAAATGAATTTTAGTTTAAATATTATCAACATATGAAAGGACAAACAAGGGTTTGAGTTAGGCTCTCTTCCATTTGATATGAGTAATAATTGAAATTCATTCTCTTTTTTCTAGTTTCAAGTGATTTTCTGACTTTCCAGTTTTCCAACAATGGCATTAATAATGAATGAATTTGTAATGAAGAACAATAAGGACCTCCTTAGTGAGGAGCCTCTTCTATTATTTGTTTATGCATCTCAAGCTATTGTCCATTAGTGGTTTTTGATTTCTGTTCATGAAGTAGTATTCTAGAAGAAGGACAAATCTGGTTAGAAGCCACTTCTCCTGCTTATTGCATAATAAATTAGAAATTACTTAGTTAAATTTTATATTTGTAATATGCACTTCTAATTAGTTTATAATTTCATTCCCTTCAGTTTCCATAAATTATCTTCTAAAGCTAATTATAGTTGCATCTGAGGTCCCATATATTTTGGTTTGCTTCTAAGTTTTACGAAAACCCTGGGTTGATAATTAAATAATAGGGATTTAACAGACAATTAAATCACCCAACAAATCCTTTGGCTAAGTAGAAGGTTTGACTTCCTCCTTTTCCTTATTTTTATCTTTAGCTTGGTCCTTTGCTTTAATTTTTCCTGCAATAGATAAATTGGCTTCAATCTCCAGTGCATCAGTTTGAATTTGGTCCAAAGTAGGAGATCACCTTTCCCTCAAAGTAAAACCAAAATCAGATTCAAATGCTCCTGCAAACACCACTTTTCCTTCAACAGGTGGTGGTTTTATTTCTGCAGGTAGAATATTATACAACTTATTAAATCTATTAATAAATTCAACTACCTCTTCATATGGTTTTTCTCTTAATTGCATTAAAAACATCAGAAAATAACCATGATCTTTCTTTTCACCCCATCTCTATATAAATGTATTTTCCAATTCTTCGCAAGTGTTTAATGAATTAGAAGGAAGGGTTTTAAACCATTTCCTTGCTTCTCCATCCAATGACTACACACAAAGCCTCATCACCACATACAAGTATTCAACATTTAAATTCTCTGCGAAGGCACAAAAGGTGGCCACATGATTTTTTGTTGTTATTTCATCTTCCCCTATAAATCTAGGTAACAACTTTGGATAATCTTGAGGCATGGAATTCATGGATTGAGTAAGATTCATTGGTGCATATCTGTTTAAAAGGAAAGTCAGAATCATCATGTTTTGATTTTGAAAAGAAACATAAGAACTTCCTGCCTGAAATAAAAAAGATTGAGGTGGAACAACAAATATAGGAATTGGCTGAGAAATAACAGAGACAGTGTGGTGTGAAACTGACAAATCAACTATTTTAACTTCTTCAATTTATGGGAAGGAGAAAGAAACATAATCGAATGACTCTTCTTCAAGAGTGGGTTCTGGAAAGATACTCCGAGGAGGGGACAATCTTTCTTGAGAAAAATCTAAGTTTTAACCACTTCTTCTGAATTATAAATTCTAAGATATTGTGAGACAAAACTGGAACTAGGAGCTGATAGGGTAGGGCTTGGAGTTACTGGAGATTTCTCTTTCCAAATTCTTCAGGAAACTATTTTTTTGGATTAGAAAGGACAGGATCCTTTTGCTATGAGGTATCATACATCCTGTAAGGCCTTCTGGGATCTAGGACTACTTTTCTTGGTGAGATAACTAATCCTAGACACTTTCTTTTCCCACCAAACAAGGAAATGACATACAAAGAAAACCTAGGGAAAAATGACTTCGTTCTCCATTCCCCGACAATGATGCCAAAAAGTGTTGTACCTTAGGAGACAACCCATGACTGAGTAAAGGTTAGTGCCCAAGACATTTATCTAAAATGATGAATTTATCAATTTGTTGTTCCATTGTGAAACTCTGGAAGGGTTTGTTTTACATATAAAAACTATAAACTCTTCTTGGTATAAAACACCCTTTCAAAGTGGCCTTCTGATGGTGAATATGATTTTAAGTTGTATTACAATGGATGAAATTTTTTTTAGGAAAGTTTTAAACAACAGGCTACTTATGGCATAATCTCTTGTTTTAAACTTTAGTAGAATTATGGAAGATGAAATGAAATACATAAAAGAGGAGCGCACATTAAGGTTATTTATCTTTAACTTACATATACCATAATTTCAATGAAATATTAAAGACCAACAACTGTTAGGTAAACTTGACTCAAGATAGAGTCAAAAGTTGACGAGGTTAAACAATGATGGTTTTGGGGCACATGGTATTGTGCACCCATGGTATTCTGCCCGTGGTATTATATGTAATGGAGCCTATAAAAGGCTCGAAGGACTTCATTGAAATGCATGGCCTGGAGGTGAGCGGTGAAGGCTCACTTGGCCGGATTGGCCAGGGGTTTGGCCAAGGATAATGAAA
>APFE030842873.1:24659-55254 GCA_000404065.3 Pinus taeda | reverse complement strand
AAAATTATGTGGTAGGAGGGATGGTAGTGTAGGTGAATGAGGAAATCATTGAAAAATTAACAAGGCTAGCATAACTCGGGGAGAAATGGTACTATAGGAGGATTCCATAACCAAAAATTATATAAGAATTTATTAAGCCTAGAGAGGTTTTAGTTAGGAAAGGCATCAAGTTTGAACAAAAATTGTTTCCAACTCCTTGGGGAGATATATTTATAGTAGTGCAAAGGTATTTTACATGTGAGGGTTTCCATAAGGTATTATACTTATATATTTTGATGTTGTTGGATCACTTGAGGCATGGAAAGTTGATCAACATATCTTTCTTACTCTGGAGAACACTTCAAACAATCAAAACCCTTGTTCACAAGTCCAAATGCCCCAGGGACACCCTATCACACCATGACCTCATAAAAATCTTGGTTGAGCATATGTTGTAAATGGTAGACCACCATTGGAGTGATGTAGTGAGGGTAACAGTTGAGGAAGCAATTGCTACAACCTCACTTGAAGTTGCAGTTACTTCAACTCCACCTGAAGAAAGGCTCATTGCAACTCTAGAATCTAAAATGGCTACAACACCTAAGGATGCAACTAAGGAATACCCGACTAAAAATCTTATATAAGAGGAGGTCCCTACTATAACGTCTATGGTAGAAAAAATTTGTGTTGCAACTCTAAAGAAAGAAGAAACTAGACACAATAGTGATGTGGAAATTATTGTGAGTAAGTCTTTGATGAATAGGTTGAGGTGGTTGAAAGAGAGGCCCGCAAATGAAGTAGGATCAAGGAGAAAGAACATAGGATACATTAAAAAATCAAGAGTTAACGCTAGTTGTTGCAACTCAATGATAATGGGAATAAACCCTTGCTATCACACAAGAACCAACAAGGGTGGAAAGAGAAAAGAAACCTATTGAAACATAAGAGGAAGAAACCCCTTCCAACATACAAGAACCAGTAGTGGAGGGACAAGGCTTTGAGGGACCAAAATTGGTGGAAGAGATGGAAGTTGAAAACCTTGCTCTAACACAAGAACCAATAAGGGAAAATAAAGTTGAAATATTTCTGTAACACAAGAACTAGAAAAGGAAAACCTAGAAGAAGGCCTTGCTACAACTTCAAAAATCGATATGGAACAAGCTTTGGAAGAATGGGTTTCAACACATAAAAAACCACCATAAGTACAAGAAGATATTACTACCCCATAGCTGAAGAAAACCTCCAAGGTCAGAAAGCAGAGGAAAGTAGTAGGTACTCTTTCTTTTATGCCTATGCATTGTTTTTTCAAGGGAAATCATCCTCTCTCTTGGACCAAGGGTGAGAGTGAGGGTCAATACAATAATACTCATAGGAACTTAGCTATTACAACAATATTTCTCATCATCATGTCACTAGTAGGGAATTGAAATTGGGTGGAGGAGATAACAACTATTCTTCCCAACCACTCAAAATAACCCTAATTGACCTCAAGTAATTATAGCCCATCATGTCACTAATAGGGAAATGAACTTGGGTAGGAAAGACAACAACCACGCCACCCAACCACCCAAGATAATGCCAATTATTTATGCCTTTTTATACATCAAGTCTTCTTACAAGAAAAAAATATTGAAAGGAAAAGAAGAAAGCTTCAAACCTCAATCAATCTATTAAGGGGTGAACTACGAGAAGAGAGGCCCTTTGAAAAGTTGGAATTACTTACTTTGGAAACAACTTTCCTTGCCACAAAATAATCATGGGAACCTCTTCTTGAGACAAGGCAAACAACCCAAGTGGAAATACCTAGGAGGGAAACCCGAGAAATGGTTGTTTAAATAGGGCATGAAAGTCCTAAATTGTTTAGACTTTCCACTCAAATATATCCTACCTTGATGAATGATCAAGAAGTTCAGGTGTACCTCCCAAGCTAGTGGGAGAAGGATAAATAGGATAAATGGAATGGAATACTAGTTGTATATGACGAAGGACTAATTCCTATTAGGGAACACCAATAAATTGTTAGGAACCCTATAGGTAAATGGGTAGAACATTGGAAATTCATAGAGACAAATGGGATCAATGGATGACATAAATGAATAAGGAGGATGGTAAAACTATCAAAATTGAAAAGTAGGTGGACAAGTTGGAAATAAAAAATATCTAGCTTAGGCCATTAGTAGAAAATAGGCTTAGTTGTAGAACTCCTTCCCTTATGTACATGTACTTATAGGAGAAATACTTCATGTTCCATAGGAAGGCTATCATGACCTCCAATCCATATGACACAACTTCCCCAAGCACATTCCTAAGAGCTTATTATGATTACAATAATGGAGAAAATAATCTACTATATGAGCTATACCAACATAATATTTTTTTGCATTATGTAATTTGGAACCCTATGTAGAAATTCCTTGTAGATTCAAACTGCTTATGTAATTTGCTAAAACAAAAGACTTGAATCTACTCTACTCATCAGCAGAAACAATTAATCAATCGAGAAATCAAAACATAAACATGAGATAAGATTAAATCACATATGCTCAGAGATTTATCTAAGGGGAAATCTTGCTACTCAAAATACCTTCCTATCTATATTGCATTAGATCAGAAAATAGAGAAGAAATAGAATGCTTGGTCAAGCCTGGACAATCTCTACACAAGTATAATATATCTCACTGCCTCACAAGTTGATTCTGGCCAATACTTAGATAATTCTACTACCTTCCAAGCTCCTATTTCCTTGTGTTGTTTCATTTGGAATTATCCCCTATTATTTACGGAAATTTCTCATCCAAAACTGCATAATCCGTATATGCCCTTCTGTGACTGCATGCACCACCTATACAGCTTGGAAAATTATACAACTTATATTACACTTCCCTTGAACTAAAATCTCAACTAGGTAACTCGAATTTCATGCATGCATGAGTTAATTATGGATGATTTATCAGTTAATTGGTTGAACATAGAAGTTGCACCCCACTGTTAGACCTCCTACTAGTTCCTCCAACAGTTGGAACTAGTTTAACTGACTTTAACTCAGTTTAATTGAATTAAATTATTACAACTCAAATTAAACTCAACCTAGGCTCCCAAAATTTAGGAACCACTCTACATGACTCAAGTTAGGCCCTCAACTCGAATTAATTCAGCCACCTAAGTGAAACTAATTTGGTTAACTCATACAATTTATCTTTTGATGTGGTATTATAATTTTCTCCTAATTTAATTCAAGCGGAAATTAAATCAGGATTTTATTATTTCCATTTTCAACACTCCCTCTCAACAATAAAGGGAATCACATCTACCCCGATCCATAACCTTTGGAATGTATTGCATGCAACACTTCTTACTTTTTTTGTTGCTACTGCAACATCTGCAACATAAAAGCATCCAATAATAATAATAATAATAACCACTAAATCAATCTGCAACTGTCTACTGGGAGAATTGTGTGTTTGCTGATTGTACTACTAAGCCTGCTGCTCTATTTTCCAAAATGTTTTACACTCCTCAGTATCTAACTAACATTGATCCTCATTCTACTGAATATTGTGGGCCCCCATTGTAAGGTAATGATTCATGAGACAAAAACACCTCAATGGACCTTGCCCAAATTTCTCCAACTCTTGGGACTATTGCTTCACATCGCCTCACCTCTCACTTGGAGGTATGGATGCATGTGCTCCCTTCACATACTTAGCTCGAAATTCCCCCTACTACAGGTCTCTGTTTGAGTGGATGTTTCCACTTTGTCTCCTCTCTTCTTATCCAATTGTGGCTGCTCCACAACTTGTTGAGGCTCCATTATTACACAGTATTTTGTCACACCTCCTGCAATTCCCTATTTCATACACTAGAGTGCCCAAAACTTGGCAATTATGTAGTGTACCAATCTTGATATGCAGTCCAGATCCTCCTTGAAGACTTAATGAAAACATGCCTTGAGCCTTCCCTGAATAAGTAAGCTCAAAACCTTAATTTCAAGGTCAGTGTGACTGTGACACTAGAAACTCGTGTTGATGGAAGGTTGCACCATACTAGCCTCATGTTGGTAACATGGTTTTACTTGGATACTCATGTTGATCCCTAAAAGGAATTTTTTCCCAAAGAGGATAAGAAGCTTTGTGATCTAGAGGCTTCCATAACGATGAGATGGAGGTTATTTGTTGTGGATGTGGTCGACTTCTCCCAATATTTCCCTTTGATCTTATCCCTATGAGCTTCCTCCTTGATATGAGGGCCTTCCCCTATCTTTCGTGAGATCCTAACTCCCTCTCCCTACCTATATATTCATCCTCCTCCATTCCCAAATGGTTTGCCTCTAATTATTTGCACCCTTATGCTGAGATAGTGCCTGCATGCTATTCACTTTGGCTTGGAGAAGGAGTGCTTAGAGAGCTTGATCTTGGACTTGGACATTCAATCGAGGAGGGATTATTAGCATCAAGTCTTAGGTTTTATTATTCCTCTTTCATTCATTAATATATACAACTTGGTTCACTTTCCATAAATGCTTGTGTCAATGCATCATTTATCTTAATGCTCCTTGATATGTTAAATGGATTACATTTAATTAAGCTTGTTGTACTTGTATGCTTTGTTGTGTCTTTGGCCTCTTGTGTAGGTATTCAAATGATGCGAATAGGAATGATTGAGCCTGAGGAGTGAGTAATCAAGATCTTCAACAAAGGAGAGCGTTATAGCATCAGAATGAGGTAGGTCTCCTTCCTCTTCTCTCATTTTGATCGTAATTTAGGAAAGTGTCTTGTAGATTATCATGTTGGTTTCTAGTCCCACTCATTGGGAAAGAGAGATCGTCTCTGTCCACGGAGATGATTTACCTAGGCAACAAAATGGTGACTCCACTAGGGAAACTATAACTTTTCCATCCATTCCTTCGATCAGATTCTCTGACGAGTTTGACCAACCGTCGATTTCTTGGCTTGTGTGCATCACTATAGATTTATGCAATCACTGGTTTTTGCTTGAGAGTGTTGAGTCTGCTCTGATTTTGAATATTTTTTATTTTTTCCTTATTTTCCCCGCCCAACGCAAGCGTTGTGAACGCTGATTTGAATTTACACTCGTGTTGCTCTGCCTTTCATCACCATTTTTCCTTTAACAAGTGTGTTGATCCCAGAGGATAGAAAAAAATTAGGGTTTCTTCTTGTTTTGAGTGGTTTTCAACCTCTATGAGTGATTTTCCAGTGTAATTATAGTGTGTTTGTCTTGGTTGTTGTCCTTTTGTGATTGCAATTGTCTCTTTGGCTTTCGTTGATGTGTGATTGAAGCTTTATTGCCTTCTAGGGTTTCTAGGTCTAGGTCACCCTTCACTCATCACTTGGCTTGTCTCTGTGGGATTGATTGCTTCCATTCAGGAGTTTTTTTGTAGTCAGGACACCATTTTCAAGTTGCTTTCGATTCATGTTTGTGAAGTTATTTTCATTAGTGTTGGATCATTTTGGTAATTTGAAAATTTCTCTTATTCCATTGTCAAGTGTATATCAATTGTTTGCTTTGGTGGAACTGAAAGTGAATTCTTGTTTCATTTCATTGTTTTGAAAACAAAAGTGAAAGGATTTTCTTCATTTAAGTATTTTTGAAATGATTTGTATTCGAAACCGAAAGTGAAAGAAATTTTCTTTTTAGCTGTTTTCAATTGCATGTTTCCCTTTGCTTATGCATTAGTTTGTGTTTTTGAATCAAAGTGAAAGGAAAAGAACAAAAATATTAGTGCATCTTAGTGAAAGAAAAGTGATTTTTTTTTTTCTCGTAGGATTGCATTTTGGTGTTGCATTTGTTAGTGAAAGTGAAAAAGTAATTTTCATTTTTACACCTTGCATTGGAAAAGTTAGGGATTTATATTTTGATGTATTTTTCTTGATTGATGCATTTGTTTGGTCGTCTCTCTTCCCTCATTAGTTTAGCCTTCATCGAATGAAAAGATTTCATTTTTCTCATTTAGTTGCATTATAGGAATTCATGTGACATCGTTGAACCATAAAATTGAAACCTAATTCAAGATAAACTTAAAATTTACCTCAATTAACCTAAGTATCAATTGTAACCTAACACAAATATCTAGAGGTCTAGGCTAGAGACGTGTTCCAGCGTCTTTAAACATAGCAGTTGTCATTAACTACCTACATTGTATCTCGGGGGTGAAATCCCTTTCTAGTACGAAAGTATATTGAAGGTTCTCCAATACTTTTAGGTATATAGGAGGCACTTCAGTATGTCAAGTATATGGGAACACTCTCACCAAACAGTTATGCACTAGACAACACTAACACAGACTTGTGCTCCCTATACCATCGAGTATATATTAGGAGACCCCACTAGGTTGCTATCCTTTAGCCACAGGTAACCGAGTTAGCCACCTTGTAAATGTGATACACTTAACACATCATTTAGGAAGATCAGTCGTTGTACGTTAAGTCCTTGGTTTCGATTAAGGTGTATATAAAAGTTCACAGATACTTGGTAAACCCTCTTGCCTAGCATTACCCTTTTTTATTTATTTGTTGTTTTGTGGAATAAATTTAACTACCAACGATAATATGTCGAACCCATGTAGTTGCTTATTGGCCTCACACTGAGTAATTCCTTGTAAATTTTAATTTTAATCAGCCCTCAATGAATCATCTCTTCTCCTTCTACTCTTGAGAGAAAGTCAACGTGGCTGAACCATTGCGTTCAACTCACAGTTCCCCTTCATCGTCGATACTGAAGGGTCTTCACAAGGAGTTTATCTTGAACTTTCACAGTCACTTGAAGCTCAAGGCTTTGAACTTGGAATTGTCCCAAGTATCCAACCCCTTTCTTCTCGTCCTCCAACTCAAGACTCATCATCATCTCAGGAGTCTGATCCAGAAACCTCTGAGAGTCCACAGAGGTTTGTTTTATACCCTCTGAATCCACTTTTTCATCCATTTGTGATATATCCTCAACATCCTTGTAGTCCATATGATCAACATGGTGTTCCTTTGGATTTATCTCCTCGCCAATTGTTTCCACTTATGGCTTCAGAAGGTGAGATTCCAACCTCTCCTCAAGGTCCTATGGAAGTCTCCACTACTCACACTCCTAGTGTCAATAATGATTCTTAATATGACTTTCCTCTGGAAGGATTTCCTTATGTAGGAAGAGTTCCATCTCAACCACCTCCTTAAATCAATCGGCATATGCTTCCACATGGTTATACAACCTTGGCTCAACTAGTTTTAGAAACTCCTAGTTCTTTTTCATTATACCAAAATCCAATTCGATCATCAAATTCTATGCCTACTTCTGGTCTGTTTATTCCTAATGTGACCTCCTGTTGAAGCCCCAAAAATCGAGTCTACAACAAGGGGGATACCCACCCGGTCTGAACCTTGAAAGCAGCTCCTTTTCCATTTGGGATGGTGGGTCCGACTGGAAATAATGGGACCAATTTCCCAATTTTTTTGTGATGATGAGAATTGATGTTTTCCTTTCTAAAGATTTCTAAATAAAATTATTTTAATCTAAATCTAATCTAAAACATTGAATTTTATTCTAATGGACAGAAACATCTAATTCTAAAACTAACCCGAGATTAACTTTTCACTTATGCGATCTAAAATAATTTCTAATAGCAATTGGTAATAAAGATCATTCAATTGCTACAAGAAAAGAATTCATTAAAAGTAAATTGTTCCGCATAAGAAATTAGCCGAAACAATTGTGAGAAACATATCGCATAATAAGTCATTCATACATTTAAGCAGAAACAGAATAGTCACCACTGTACAAAAGTGCCAAATGATAACTCAAACATTCAAGCTTTCATATATAAACAAATGATCATAACATATTACTTGACACATAAGCAGAAACCATTACAAGATAAAAGTACCATTGATAACAAGTCCTACTCATGAGCTTTAGCAATATATAGATTTATCTTCTCCTAATTCAATATCTACTAAGAGTACAGAAATGCAGTTCAGTAGCAGACATTAAACATAGATATCAATAAATCTCATTCCATTCATTCATCAAAACCTCCTTCGAGGGTGTAGAAGTGCACGTTCTGAGGAAACGTTTTTGACAAATTTTTTGACCCATCTCTAAATGCATGAGAGGGGTTAAAATACTACTAACTAAAAACTAAAAATAGTTTATTACAAAAATATAGGAGAGGTTTAAATGACCGTCCTCATCTAAGGAAAAAATAAATAAAAAATAAAACTAAAATTGTATCTGAAAATTAATTATGCATCTGTTCTCTGAGATCGCAAGCATTCAACATCGGCTTCAGGAGCATCAGTTGGCTGACCTATGAATTTAGTTGTCCTGCGAAAACAGAATCGGCAAGTGTTGGCACTATCTTTTCGGCAGAATATGTAAGGCATTTCAGAGTCATGCATTGACTATGCGGTTTAACCAAGTATTGCCAGTAAATGTCCCAATTCAACTTGGTTAATTTCTTGATTGACTCTGCCTTTTCTTCAGCTTTTTGTCTCCATCTTGTCTACAGTTGTTGTGGCCTTTGGGAGAAATCCCGGAGTAGTTTCTGATATCAGGTTTGCTCTATGCAGATTTTCATTGACACAGTCAATGACATTACTCGCTGTTGTCGCTGCTTCTTTCGCTGCTTGTTTTGCCTTTTTAATCTGTGCATCCCACTTATTGAATAAAATTTCTTTGTGGGCTTCATTGATTTTGAGCAAGCCTACTTTATTCGCTTCTTCTGATTCCTGCCAAACCAAATAATCAGAAATTTTCTTATCAATTAAATCATAATCAAGTCGCAAATCCACGACTTGACTTGTAATTTTATCACTCATCTCGCAATGGGAGCTCCATTGCAATATTCTTTGGCAGAGTACCTCTTGCTGTTGCAAGAGTTGATCATTCAAAGCAAGGGCTTCTAAGACAAACTCTGTGATTTTGTGGTCATCTTTATGCATTTCTAGCATAGCCTGTAATTGATGTTCCTTGTCGGCCATTTTGCTCTAATACCCCATTGAAATTCCTGCTGTAATTTTTCCAATTTTTCTTCCACTTCCTAGTTAGCTCTAGCCTGCTGTAACTGTTGTTGCAAAACTAGAATTTTTTTCCTCTCTATCCTTAAGCAATAACTATACTTCATACGCTTTATCGATAGTAACAGAATCATAGGCTCCTGCGATCTGGGATAACTTAGTCAAATTATTAGTAGGATCAGTGGTAGGGTCTCGCCAAAGGACATCTAGTTGCTCCGCCTCAGGTGAGAGCATGCTGTCTAATTTTTCATTTCTTTCTTTGTATTCTTACCATTGGTTTATGTCGCGGACTATAAAATACATCTAGAGGAGGAATCTCCTCTATCTTCAGCATGATTTCAGATGATGGGGTCATGGGAATATGCCCCATTTCTGGAGTATTGCTAGCTGTTTCAATGACTATATCTGTCATTGTCTGCATTGTATTCTCAGGTGCCTTCATGTTCTGCTTCTCGGTATTGATCAATTAATTAAATGTTTCCCACTCTTTATCCAGCTCAGTTCTCACTGGCTTTGGTGGCTGGATGAGGGGAGTGGGAACCTTTGCTTGTGGTGTCCAACAAAACTGGTTGCTATGGGTGCTCTTTAGATTGGGCAATATCCCTGACTAACCCTTCACTTTTATTATGGTCACTATCGGACTGTTTAGAGTGTTTTGGTGATTCTTTCCTAGACTTAGACCTGGACTTGTCTGTACCTGAGCTTCCACTTAAACTAATGTTGGGAGTTGGCTCCCTTATTGGTTCTAAGCGCAACTTATCCAAGGGGATGTTTGCTAATCTCCTCTCTCTGTAAAGTTTGAATTCTTGGAATTCCGCTGGGCCAAATTGAATTTGGACCATGTGAAAAATGTCTTTCAATGTGCTTTTCTACTGGAAGATGTCATCAAAGAGATCATCTTCTTTGATGAATACCTTTATTTTGACAGCCGTAGTAAAATTCTTAATTACATAAAAGGGATCGGATTGTCTCCCTGGCAATTTAAACAATCGTAGACTCAGCATGTTGTCTACTTCTCTAAAGGCATGACCTAAATCAAACAGTGAAAAGGCCCCACAGGCCATAGGGAATTGTGGCCAGATAGCCTTTTTCTTGTCTCTCAATTCTTTGCTCATTCCTCCAACCCCGCAGGTCTGGTAGGCAATTTCATGGGCCAATAACTTATCAGGAACATATAAAGGAAGCACACGAGGGGAAGCAATGCTTCTGAATACTCTGATGTAAGTGAAAAACTCTTCTCTAAACCATCTTTTGACAGGGAGAATATCAACTTCAGCTTCAAGGGAAAATCTTGGGGCATCTTTATTATACAACATTCTGTGAAGGGGTAACATAACTCCATGACAAATTCTGTAAAAATATGGTGTAAACTTGGAATCCCACAATTCCTTATGATAGATGTGAATGGGCAAGGGATTTTGTATAGTCCACTTCCAACCCATTAAAGGAAATATAGAAACAGAACACATTGCATCCATAACATAAGCAGCTAAAAAGAAAGGAGGATAAATCCTTTGAGAGGGAGTTCTTTTAGACTGGTAGTTCCAAATAGCCGAGGCCAAGTTATCAAACAATATCTGGGTCCAATCCATAATAGTGGCGGTAGAGGCTGCATCTAATAGGGGTAGCCACTCGTATGAAAACTTGTTGATGTTAGGCCTTCCAAATAGCCTACATAGCATAGCAGCAGCAAAACAATACTGGGAGAAGAGGGAACCAATACTGTACATACCATGTTTGTCCTTTTCCAATGGCTCTTCCTGCTGACTAGTTCTTGGTGCACTCAGCTGAATCCTCGTTTTCCTTGGCGAATTTCTCCACGAACTGCTTGTTGTAGCTTGCCTGTAGCTCTGGCAAATGATACATAAGCCTTAAATCCTATGGGGTAAATGACCCAATGAGCTCCTAGCTCCAAGACTTGAATTGTCTGTCTGTTATATCACTGTTGTCCAATACTCACTTGACCATGTCTATATAAGGAAGTATCTTATGCCTTGCCGCTATGTGGTGTAGAAATAAGCATGCAAGTTCAGTAAGTGAGGCTTCAGATGACCTACATGCGTCTGCTGTAAATGTAACTTCCATAACTCTGGGGTTTTCCTCTTCCAGCAGACTGTACATGCCTTCCCAAGTGGATATGCCAGATTCTCTGGTATAGGTGGTGTCTGTGAATAAGTGCATCATCTCTGTTTTCTCAGCAATCAGAGTCTTTCCCTTCTTCCCCATTACATTCTGTACACTGCTCTGTATATTATTTAGCTTGCCGCTCCTGCAAGTTTACAAGTAAGTAACGAATAATGGTAAGTGATAAGGTGACGGGAAAGCTCTTAATTTCGAAATCATATCAAATATATCACCCTACGTGAAATAATCTTTCGATCAGATCCAAATCTTATCTCATAAATTACCATCAATAAACCACTAAATTGACATTAATGCCCATAACTCGGTATCAGATTATGAGAAATATTTCATTGAATAATGAGCCTTGTTGATATGCGATAAAGTGATTTTGCGATTTGCTTCATAATATCGCAGATTGCAATATCACAGATTGCAATATCGCTCATCCCTTTCGTTAACGATCATTTATTTCTTTATACGACTACAAGATGCGATTTGCAAGATGCTTTATGGCATATCGCAAGATCGAGATGTTTTATCTTAGGTGGTGCTTGCGACATATGAAATCTGCAATGGGTGATGAGTCTGTAAGGCGCACGATCTCGCATTATCACATTTTCGCAATTTCGAAAGTGTGTTTATATGATATCCTCCATTGCCCTTTTGCGATGCAATATTTTGTTGTTAAGAGAATGATTTTATTCGAAACTTACCATAAAACTGTTTTTTGGGTTTTGCGGATGTTTTCCTAAGTTTATGATAGTGTGTTTTATTCAAAGGGAATTATAAATGCTAGTTTTTTTTATTTTTTAGAAGGGTCCCCATTTATTTAGTTTTATTACTAATACTAAATAAAAAGGGGGGTTGTTGCTGGCCACAACAATTGGCGATTCACTAGGAAGAACCAGTTATCTCTGATTATCTTTTGAATTTTCTAAAACTTCCAAAACAGAAAAGTTTTCTGGAAAATCAAACTTTATTATAGAAATATAAAGTGCATCATGCTCTTAGCCATTAATGGTAGTTTGTTTCTTCCATGCTAATTCTGATTATTTTCTTCCCAAAGCTAGTCATTGTGTTTACATAAGCCACTACTTGGTTTATAAAGATAAAAACAAAGACATCTCTGTGGATCAATTTTAAGTATGCTCATTTGTCGTAGGTAGAGCCTCTATTGCCAACAGGCGTTCATAGCCTCAAAAGGGTTACTTGTTACCCAGAAATGATCCTGTATCCTACTTCAAGAAATATACAATTTTCAAAGATAAATCCATATCCACACTTATTGCTTTTGTTTTCTTTTAATTCTTAAAGAGCAATGTCTTGGCTTGGTAGCCAAATTTTGACAGTGCCATTCACTTGATTTATAACTCTGCTGAACAAGTTGGCTGGTGATGAGACCCCTTGTCTTTTGATTTCAACAATCTTGAGTCATTACCCTGTTGTGGTAGGCAGTTTTGGCAATGTCAGCAAGTTATAATCTCTATGATCATGATAAGTCGGCTCATGACAAGACCTCTTATTCTTTAAGTCTATGGTGTATCATTGGATTAATCCTTGAAACTCGTAAATCCCTAAGTGGGGAGGAAGTCATTGGTTCCTTAAGAATAGCTCTAGACGACAATTATAGAGTTTTTGAAGACAAACTTTCTACAGAGAACCTTTGTTTTGTTATTGATGCTTTTCATGACTGATATAAAACAAATTCCCACTAAAGGTTGTTTGTATCAAAATTCGTAAGGCTGAAACTAGTAAAATTTTCAGGCTTGTAGCATTTGATTGTATCTTTCAATAATAATGATTAATTTTCCAAATCAGTTCTATTTATACAAGTGAAGAACAAAATCTAAAAGAAATACCTATCTTTTTCGTGAAATCCAAAGGTAACCATTTACAACCTATTTTATTATCAAAATAAAGCTATAAACAATAATTTACAAAAAATAGAAGAGGTAATCTTCTATGGAAAGTATTTTTTAAGGATCTGCACATTAACAAGTAAAGATTCTCTTTTCCTTGCTAAATCTTGCAACATGAAAGTCAATGGACCTATAATTTCAACAATTTGGAATGGTCCAAGCCACATTCGTTGGAATTTAGAATGTTTTCCTTTTTCTTCGTGAGTCTTATCCCATTTCAGTACTAAATATCCAATTTGAAAATCCTTCTTAGATACCATGTTTGAATCGAAGGAAGCCTTTACTAATGCTTGATGATGAGCATGTGTAATTTTAGCCTGTTCTCGTTGCTCTTCTAGCTTAGGGATCTGCAGTTGTCTTAGTTGTAAAGATGAAGTTGGTATTTCGTCAATAAATTGAACTAAGGCTAAAGAAGGAATTGCTAGATGAGTTGGTAGAACTACTTCTTTCCCATAAACTAAATTAAAGGGAGAAGTGCCAATGGAAGCCTTTTTAGTTATTATGTCTGCCCACATAGCATACATCAAAGGTTTGTGCCAATTTTTATGATTTTGATCAATGGTTCGCTTAATGATTTTGATTAAGTTTTTATTTGTTGATTCGGCCAACCTGTTCCCTTGTGGGTAATAATTGGCAGAATATTTAAGCTTAAAACCTCTTTTAAGTGCAAATTCAATCATAGCATTGCTAGAAAAATATGATGCATTGTCAAACATTAAAGCAGAAGGTAAACCAAACCTGGTAATTATGAACTGATCTATGAAATCGATGATATGTTCAACATTGGCTGTCTTGAGAGGAACTGCTTCTACCCATTTAGTAAAATAATCTGTAGCTGTAAGGATGTACCTATGCTGCTTAGAAGAGTGAGGAACGATCTCACCTATTATATCCAATCCCCATTGATCAAATGGTTGATCAATATTGACTGGTTGTAATGGAAATGATGGTTTCTTCTATCTTCTAGTAGCAGTTTGAAAAATTTGACATTTCCTTACATAGCTATGTGCATCTTTAAATAGTGTAGGCCAATAGTATCCTGCGCATAAAATTTTATGCGTTGTTGCATCTCCCGCATAATGTCCACCTGCTGGTCCATCATGGAGTTCCTGCAACACCTTTTCAGCTTCATATTTCTCAAGACATTGAAGGAGAACAAAATCATAATTCATTCTAAAAAGCACATCGTTTATGAGTTGATACTACTTGGCTTTCAATCTTAGGGCTCTTTTCTTTGTATAATTCAGATTTGAAGGAGCATATCCGTTTTTTAAATAAAACATGATATCAACATATCTTGATTCAATATCGTTTAGGCTTACCTCATACATTTTAACATCTTGATTAGGAGATGGTATTTAAGAAATAAGTGATTCTCCAGCCAACATCTTGCAAAAGCCTTGACCTTTTACAATATTTGCTGGCTTGATCTTAGTGTCATATCCTTGTAGGGCAGTGACCCAATTTTCTCTCTTTTCACCCACGTCTTTCTACACTAAGAGATTTCTTACTGCTGAAAATGGCACTATGATCTTTGTATGGGTCTTAAGAAGAAAGGGTCTAAAATGTTTGATCACTTTGAAAATAGCATAAGCTTGTTTCTCAACGTCAGAATAATTTAATTTAGCCCCTTGCAAATTTGAACTAAAGAAGGCAATTGGGACTTCCGCCTTGTCTTGATTGGCTTGCATGAGTATTGCAGCATATGACTTCTCATAGGCAAATGTATACAAAACGAAAGGATTGGAAAAATTTGGAGTTGCTAGGGATGGCGCATTAACAATCGCTTGCTTAATTAGATTGAAGGATTCATACTCTGCTTGGCCCCATTTAAAGAGTGAATTTTTCTTGATCATTGCTTGTAATGGTGACACAATCCTTGAGAAGTCTGGAACAAATCTTTTAACAAAATTAATTTTTCCAAGGAAGGATTGCATGGCTTTTTTATTATGTGGTAACGATATTTCGGAAATTTCCTTAATTCTATCTGGATCAATATGGATTCTAGATTTTGACACTATAAATCCAAGAAGTTTTCCTTCACTTAATGCAAAAAAAAACTTTTTTGGATTAAGTGAAATCCCATACCTTTGACAATGTTGGAATATCTTCTTTAAGTCTCTGAGGTGAATACAACATTTTTTAGAATTATTGTTATGTCATCCAAGTAAATCACCACTGATTTGTTTACTAATCCCTTAAATGTGATATCAATGGCCCTTTGAAATGTGGCGCTAGCATTAATCAGACCAAAAGGCATCTTTTGATATGCATAACTACCCCATTTGGTTAGAATGTGGTTTTTAGCTGATCGTCGGGATGGACCAAAACTTGGTTGTAGCCGGAGAAACCATCTAAAAAGGACATTAATTCTAATCCTATAACTGCTTGCAATATTTGTTCCATAGGAGGTAGGGGAAAATTATCCTTTTGGCAGGCTTTGTTAAGATTTCAAAAGTCAATACAAATTCGAATGTCTCCGTTTTTCTTTCTGACTAGAACCAAGTTGGAAACCCATCTAGAATGTTGAACGGGAAAAATAATTTTGGCTTTCAATAATTTATTGAGCTCAGATTTAATCTGACTTTCCAGATTAGGATGGATCTTCCTCAGCTTTTGCTGGACAGGGTTTTCATCAGCTATCATCATGATAGTATGCTGAATGATTAAAGTGTCGTAAGTCTTAAGGTAATTGTAATTCTAGGAAAAGACACTTTATACTGTTTCAAGAGCCGAACAAAGGCTAATTTTTCTTTTGGGGCTAGGCCAAGACCTAGGTTGATATTATGTGGCTTGGTATCCATTCCTAGATTTACCAATTCATAGTTCAGAGTTGAACTCTGGAGTTTTGAATTGGTAGACCTTTTAAATCTGTCTTTCAAATCATATAGGTCTTCCAACTTGACTACAGATTTTGGTATGGCATTATTGGTTCTCTCTTGTTGTAACTGCTTGTCATGTTGGTCCTCATCAATTATTTGATTAGTGTAAGATCCTTATGATGTCAGGAAACTTACAATATCAGGGTCATCGTTAAAAATTCTCCAGCTGGTAACATTATCAGGGATGGAGGGCCTAAAGATCAATTAGATCGAGAATCTGTCTCGGCTATAGTCTTTTGAGGGAATGAGCTTGGAAGCTACATTAGCCAGGAGGTCAGCGCTAGCATTTTGGAGTCTGGAAATGGATGAAATATTGAATGCTATAAAATGTTTAGTCAGATCTTGCACTAAGGATTGATAATGCTTTAAATGACCTGATAGACAATGTATAGTATTTCGTACTTGTTTAATAACAATCTCAGAGTCTCCAAAGACTTGTAGATACTTGATGTCTAGTCTAATTGCCTTGTACAACCCTTGTACTAGAGCTTCGTATTCTGCAGTGTTGTTTGTGCACTCAAACTCAAGTCTACAAGTTAGCATGGTTTTATTCCCTTCTGGACTAACTAATACACATCCTGCTCTTGCTCCATCATTAGACTTAGAACCATCAAAAATAATTTCCAAAACAAAGAGTTATTTACAGGACTATCTACAAAATTAACGCACTTAGAACTATCTATTTGAGAAAATTTTTCTACTTGAGACAAAATAGAATGTTCTAAATAAGGCGAAGTATGAGCATTAAAATTTCCTAAGAAAGAGTCCACAGAATAGTTGCCAATTATATTGTTGTTGTATGCTATAGGTTCATTTTCTCCTTCCAATTCTGTCACTATGTATTTTTGGTGTCTTTCTCGCTCGACCTTTATCTGATTAGCTTTACCATTGTAAGGGAGCCACATGTGTGACCAGTTGGTCGAAAAGTATCCATGAAGCTTTTCAGACCAATCTCTACTAAGAATTAAACCATAAAATTCAGGAATGTCTGCAACTAGAATATCAATGAGTTGACATACCTTTGGATTAGATGACAGCCTTATGGTAACTTGATTTAGTTCACCAATTAATTCAACTTGCGATCGATCCAGCTGAACTATGCGTACTGCAGATTTTTGAGGTTGGACGTTTAACTTTGAACAAATTGTTTTAGGCAAAATATTAGATGAATCTCCTGAATCTACCAAACAATTATGCAAATTTTTATTGAAAATTTCGTAAGTAAGAAGGAATGGGGGAGTATGGGATTTTGACTTACCTCCAATTAAAGCAATATCATTCAGGTTAACTTTATTTGCCATATTAGTTGGAGGTCTTCCCATCTCATGAGAAGCTTGCGAGATTACAGCGGCACGAAGAGGTGCAACATGAATTGCATGTAACTCTTTCAAAAGTAGTTTCTGCTGACGTTTTAATTTTCTCAGTTCGTGAAAAGTAATGTTAGCCCTAGTCTTCTTCATGTCTTCCACGATATTATACTCCATCTCATTAGAAACAATCAGTGTTTTAGATGGAGTTTATGAATCGGATTGGACTGGGCTTGTTTGAATCGCTTTTGGTGAAGATTTCTTACCTGCAACTTTATCCTTGGATACCGAGCTTGCGCCTCTTCTGTTTAGAACTAGATTGTGGAGGATCGAGTTGATTTCTACCTCTGGTACTGACGGATGATGCCTCTTGATCCTCTTCATCTGGAAGAATGAAGTCCCACATTCCCTGTAGCTCTACAACTTCATCTTCATCAATAGGTTCTTCATTAGAGATTTCCTCTTCTTCTCCTTCAGATTCTGCATTTGTTATAGCATTGGGAGGCTTTGAATTAGTTGAAGGATTTTTTTATATAAGGCTTGTAGGGTTTCTTAGAAGAATTCTCTGCTACTTGTCTTTTAATGCCAACCATTTCATTAGACATAGTTTTTAAGACTTTCTGCAATCCTTCTAAATCAAATGGGTCCTTTAATTTCTTTTTCTTAGGATCATATCTAAAAGTAACCTTCTTAGATTTTCTTTCATCTGCAGCATTTTTCTTTTCTAAAGCTAAGATACGTTTTTCTACTACTATCGCTTCCTTCATGTTTTCGGCCAATGTTGTCTTGGCAGCCCTATCAACAAAGATCGCTATATTTGATGGTAAAGCAGATATGTACCATTCACTTTGAACTTCTTCACTAGGCTTGGAAGCAGTCGGAATTTTATTCAAAAGCTTGTTGAAACGTGAGTTAAAATCTTTGATAGGTTGTCTCGATTCAGCCTTAAGATTCGATAGATCATTGATCAGTGTTGCCGTAGATCTATCCTTGCCAAACTTTGTCAAGAATTGCTCTTGGAAAATGTACCAACTAGTAAAGGACCCTGATGGTAATGAAAAATACCAGGATTTGGTTACTGCTTGTAAAGTATAAGGAAAACGTCTAACAACAACGTCTTCATTTGTAACTCCAATTAAATTTATTGATAACATAAAGTTGTTTATGTGTTCTTCTGCTAGCATGCCTGCCTCGGGATTGAATTTGGGTAGCCATTTTTCAAGATGGGTTGGTAATTGACTCAAGGCACAGGCATTGAGACCGCCCCTAGATTATTCCATGGGTTTTGAGCCATCATTGAACTACTAACAGAGGAAAGCATAGACAAAGTTCCTTGTGGTAGGGATGAGGATGTTAAAGCTCCAGTACTCTGATGGACAACAATATGAAGTGGAGGGGTGGATGGTTGACTTTGCAATGGAGAAGTTGAATGGATGTTGATGATGAAAGAATCTCACTATCAGACCCTTGAGGTGATTTCCTTGCTCTTTTCGTTTTAGGTAGAGGTAATTCAGTTGGTTCAATACCAAACTTTTCACTTTTTAATCTGGTAAGAGGATGAGAAGGATTGTATTGCGAAGTCACAGTACCTTGAGATATTTCAAACTTTTGCGGTGATATGGAAAATCCTTGAAGTTTATGGTTCAAAGACTCAACTTCAGGAGGTTCGATAGTAGATCTATCTGAAATGTTCAGGCTTGTGGCAGTGGTTGTTGTTTTCTCAACTTCTCGCTTAAGATTTAAAGACTCAAAATGAAATGGAGAAGTTGGGAGAGATGTTGAGGGTGATTTACTCTCAGAATGGTATTTAGATTTAGATTTACTAGTCATTTACAGTTCGGGCCCTCCTTCTAGCGCCAAATATGTTGAAGCCCCAAAAATCGGGTCTACAACAAGGGGGATACCCACCCTGACCGGACCTTGAAAGAAGCTCCTTTTCCGTTTGGGATGGTGGGTCTGATTGGGGATAATGGGACCAGTTTCCCAATTTGTTTGTGATGATGAGAATTGATGTTTTCCTTTCCAAATATTTCTAAATAAAATGCTTTTAATCTAAATCTAATATAAAACATACAATTTTATTCTAATGGATAGAAACATCTAATTCTAAAACTAACCCGGGATTAACTTTTCACTTATGTGATCTAAAATAATTTCTAACAGCAATTGGTAATAAAGATCATTCAATTGCTACAAGAAAAGAATTCATTAAAAGTAAATTGTTCCGCATAAGAAATTAGCCGAAACAATTGTTAGAAACATATCGCATAATAAGTCATTCATACATTTAAGCATAAACAGAATAGTCACCACTGTACAAAAGTGCCAAATGATAACTCAAACATTCAAGATTTCATATATAAACAACTGATCATAACATATTACTTGACACATAAGCAGAAATCATTACAAGATAAAAGTACCATTGATAACAAGTCCTACTCATGAGCTTCAACAATATATAGATTTATCTTCTCCTAATTCAATATCTACTAAGAGTACAGAAATGCATTTCAGTAGGAGACATTAAATACAGATATCAATAAATCTCGTTCCATTCATTCATCAAAACCTCCTCCGAGGGTGCAGAAGTGCATGTTCTGAGGAAAATTGTTTGACATATTTCTGGACCCCTCTCTAAATGCATGAGATGGGTTAAAATACTACTAACTAAAGACTAAAAATAGTTTATTACAAAAATAAAGGAGGAGGTTTAAATGACCGTCCTCATCTAAGGAAAAAATAAATAAAATTGAAACTAAAACTGTATTTGAAAATTAATTATGCATTTGTTCTCTCAGATCGCAAGCATTCAGCATCGTCTTCAGGAGCGTCGGTTGGCTGACCTCCGAGTTTAGTTGTCCTGCGAAAACAAAATCGGCAAGTGTTGGCGCTATCTTTTCGACAGAATTTGTAAGGCATTTCAGCGTCATGCATTGACTATGCAGTTTAACCAAGTACTGCCAGTAAGTGTCCCAATTCAACTTTGTTAATTTCTTGATTGAATTTGCCTTTTCTTCAGCGTTATGTCTCCACTTGCTGTGCCTTTGGGAAAATCCCGGAGCGGTTTCTGATATCAGGTTTGCTCTATGCAGATTTTCATTGACACAGTCAATGACATTATTCACTGATATCGCTGCTTCTTCCACTGCCTATTCTGCCTTTTTAATCTGTGCATCCCACTTATTGAATAACATTTCTTTGTGGGCTTCATTGATTTTGAGCAAGCCTGCTTTCTTCCCTTCTTCTGATTCCTGTCAAACCAAATAATCAGAAATTTTCTTATCAATTAAATCATAATTGAGTCGCAAATCCATGATTTGGCTTGTAATTTTATTGCTCATCTCGCAATGGGAGCTCCATTGCGATATTCTTTGGCAGAGTGCCTCTTGCTATTGCAAGAGTTGGTCAATCAAGGCAAGGGCTTCTGAGACAAACTTTGTGATTTTGGGGTCATATTTATGCATTTCTAGAATAGCCTATAATTGATGTTCCTTGTCGGCCAAATTCCTCTGATACCCCAACTGCATCTGTTGAAAGTCCTATTGTAATTTTTCTAATTTTTCTTCCGCTTCCTGGTTAGCACTAACCTGCTGTAACAATTGTTGCAAAACTAGGATTTTTTTCCTCTCTATCCTTAAGTAATAGTTGTACTTCGGACGCTTTATCAATAGTAGTAGAAGCATAGGCTCCTGCGATCTAGGATAACTTAGTCAAATTCTCAGTAGGGTCAGTGGTAGGGTCTCGCCAAAGGACATCTAGCTGCTCTGCCTCAGGTGAAATCACGCTGTCTAATTTTCATTTCTTTCTTTGTCTTCTTACCACTGATTTATGCTACGGACTATAAAATACATCTAGAGGAGGAACCTTCTCTATCTATAGCATGATTTCAGATGATGGGGTCATGGGAATATGCTATGTTTCTGGAACATTGCAGACTATTTCAATGATCATATATGTCATTGTCTACACTGTATTCTCAGGTGTCTTCATGTTCTGCTCCTTGGTATTGATCAATTCATTAAATGTTTCCCACTCTTTATCCAGCTCAATTCTCACTGGCTTTGGTGGTTGGATGAGGGGAGTGGGAACCTTTACCTGTGGTGTCGACAAAACTTTTTGCTCTGGGTGTTCTTTAGATTGAGCAGTATTCCTAACTGACCCTTCACTTTTATTATGGTCACTATTAGACCGTTTAGAGCTTTCTGGTGATTCTTTCCCAGACTTAGAGCTGGACTTGTCTGTACCCAAGCTTCTACTTAAACTAATGCTGGAAGTTGGCACCCTTATTGGTTCTAAGCACAACTTATCCAAGGGTATATTTGCTAATATCCTCTCTCTGTAAAGTTTGAATTCTTGGAATTCCACTGGGCCAAATTGAATTTGGGCCATGTGAAAAATGTCTTTCAGTGTGCTTTTCTGCTGGAAGATGTCATTAAAGAGATCATCTTCTTTGGTGAATACCTTTATTTTGACAGCCGTAGTAAAATTCTTAATTACATCAAAGGAATCGAATTGTCTCCCTGGCAATTTAAACAGTCGTAGACTCAGCATATTGTCTACTTCTATGAAGGCATGACCTAAATCAAACATTGAAAATGCCCCACAGGCCACAAGGATTTGTGGCTAGATGACCTTTTTCTTGTCTTTCAATTCTTTGCTCATTCCTCCAACCCCACAGGTCTGGTAGGCAATTTCAAGGGCCAATAACTTATCAGGAACATATAAAGGAAGCACATGAGTGGAACAAATGCTTTTGAATACTCTGATGTAAGTGAAAAACGCTTCTCCAAACCATCTTTCGACAGGGAGAATATCAACTTCAGCTTCGGGGGAAAATGTTGGGGCGTATTTATTATACAACATTCTATGAAGGGGTAACATAAATCCATGACAAATTCTATAAAAATATGGCATAAACTTGGAATCCCACAATTCCTTATGATAGGCGTGAATGGGCAAGGGATTTTTTATAGTCCACTTCCAACCCATTAAAGGAAATCTAGAACCAGAACAAATTACATCCATAACATAAGCAGCTAAAAAGAAAGGAGGATAAATCCTCTGAGAGGGAGTTCTTTTAGATCGGTAGTTCCAAATAGCCAAGGCTAAGTTATCAAACAATATTTGGGCCCAATCCATAATAGTGGTGTTAGAGGCCACATCTAATAGGGGTAGCCACTTGGATGAAAACTTGTTAATGTCAGGCCTTCCAAATAGCCTACATAGCATAGCAACAGCAAAACAATATGGGGAGGAGAGGGAACCAGTACTGTACATACCATATTTTTCCTTTTTTAGTGGCTCTCCCTTTGCTAACCAGTTCTTGGTGCACTCAGCCAAATCTTCGTTTTCCTTGGCGAATTTCTCCATGAACTGATTGCTGTAGCTTGCCTGTGGCTCTCGTAAATGATACATAAGCCTTAAATCCTATGGGGTAAATGACCCAATGAGCTTCTGGCTTCGAGACTTGAATTGTTTGTCTATTATATCAGCGCTATCCAATACCCACTTGACCATGTCTATATATGGAAGTATCTTAGGCCTTGCTACTATGCGGTGTAGAAATGAGCATGCAAGTTCAGTAAGTGAGGCTTCATATGACCTGCGTCTGCTATAACTGTAACTTCCATAACTCTAGGGTTTTCCTCTTCTAGTAGACTGTACATGCCTTCCCAAGTGGATATGCCAGCTTCTCTGGTACAGATGGTGTCTGTGAATAAGGGCGTCATCTCTGTTTTCTCAGCAACCGGAGCCTTTCCCTTCTTTCCCATTACGTTCTGTACATTGCTCTGTATATTATTTTGCTTGCCGCTCCTGCAAGTTTACAAGTAAGGAATGAATAATGGTAAGTGATAAGGTGATGAGAAAGCTCTTAATTTCAAAATCATATCAAATATAGCACCCTACGTGAAACAATCTTTCGATCAGATCTAAATCTTATCTCATAAATGATCATCAATAAACCACTAAATTGACATTAATGCCCATAACACGATATCAGATTATGAGAAATATTTCATTGAATAATGAGCCTTGTTGATCTGTGATAAAGTGATTTTGTGATTTACTTCGCAATATCGCAGATCGCAATATCGCTAATTCCTTTACAATCATTTATTTCTTTATATGACTGCAAGATGCGATTTGCAAGATGCTTTATCACATATCGCAAGATCGGGATGTTTTATCTTAGGTGGTGCTTGCGACATATGAAATCTGTGATGGGCAGTGAGTCTGTAAGGTGCGCAGTCTCGCATTATCACGTCTTCGCAATTTTGAAAGTGTGTTTATATGATATCCTCCATTGCCCTTTTGTGATGCGATATTTTATTGTTAAGAGAACGATTTTATTCGAAACTTATCATAAAATTTAAGTTTTTTGGGTTTTGTGGATGTTTTCCTAAGTTTATGATAGTGTTATATTCAAAGGGAATTATAAATGCTAGTCTTTTATTTTTTAGAAGGGTCCCCATTTATTTAGTTTTATTAATAATACTAAATAAAAAGGGGGGTTGTTGCTGGCCACAACACCTCCCATATCCCTATACAAACTATCGTTACTTCAGTTTTGATTCAACTAATGATTCTGTCACAACCATTACTTTTGTTTCAACCTTCCATTTTGATGCAACCGACAGTTTTGATTTATACGTCTGTAAGTTCCTCAATTCCCCCATCAAGTGTACAAAATGTACCACTTCCTCATTCCCAGCATGGGGGGGAATTCCAAATATCCATCTTGTTTCAAGTGGAACCCATGTGAGTGGATCACAACCTCACATGGTTGGAGTGAGTCAACCTGTTAGTGGTATTCCTAATCCCGATGAATCATCTATTCTAGCTGAAGCTAGTAATGTCCAGTATCAACAACCTTATACTGCCCAGATACCCCTCCAACATTCTTATGTTCCATATGGTTCACAACCACTACAAAATCCACCTTATATTACACAAGTAGGTCCTCATGTGAAACTTGGTAAAAATCCTCTTCCTGATGCATATGGTCAAATCCCAATTGGAACTTACTAGTACCAACAAGGAATCCCTCGAGGAGCTATTTAATAACCTTTACAATAACAAGGAAAACCTTTGCAGTAGTAAAGGCCACCTTTGTAGCAGCAGGGGCAACCTTCGAAGCAGTAGTGGCAACCTTTGCAACAACAAACGTAGTTTGTCCAGCAACTTAATCAACCATTGTATCTGCAAGGTCAACCATTGCATCAGCAAGGCCAACCCTTGCAGCAGCAAACCCAACCTTTATATCAACAAGGTCAAAAATTACAGACACAAGGCCAACCCCTACAGAAGCAAGGCTAGTAGCTCTATTACCAGGGTCAGCAGTTGCAACAACCTTACAATCCATATGTCGCGCATAATGTTTATCCGCCTTATGGTTATCAATGGCCTATCGCAAGTCAATATCAACCCTACCCTGGGCAAAATCCACCTTATGGTCAAGGTATCCCTAAGTGGGGGAAAAATCAAGCCCCTTATGGTCAAAATTCTCCACTTTGGGGGCAAAACCCTTACCAACAAGGTTGGAAGCTGCAAACTGGGCCTTATCAAAGACCTTATATGCCCTTTAACCCACAATTGTCGTTTCTAGCGTCGTTGGAACTGCCCGATGTCGCGAGGCTTACTAATGATCTAATACTTCATTTGCCTTATTTGCCTCCATTTCCCACTAAGATTCCATGCGATTGGCCCAAATTTGAAGGAAAATCTAAAGAAGACCCTCAGGCCCATGTGATGACATATCAATTATGGTGTTCTTCCAATTCTTATGTTGACGATTCTCTTCATCTCCGCCTCTTTCAGTGAACCTTGATAGGTTCTTTCGCAAAGTGGTACATCGAATTGCCTTGAAGTACCTATGCAGATTTCACTTCTTTGGCCATTACCTTCCTCACTCACTTCTAGTTTCCCATTTGTTATGAAATTAGTACCCACTTGCTTACATCTCTGAAATAGGATATTGCAACCCATATCTCTAATCACATCCATGAATGGAGATGTGGGTGTCACCTCATCAAGTTTGAAATCCCTGATGAGTTGTTAACCAAATGGTTCACCAAGTCATTCGTAAACAAAATCGTTGTAGATATAGCAATGGGCGATTCTGTTATTGAGGACCAAGCATTTCCCCTGCCCAGTATTTGGATTTGGTTTATTCCCAATCTAGCACAATGTATGAAATTTTGCCCGATGCTACAAGGCCATCTTCGGATCCAGCATCTTAAAAGTCTTAATATGTACCACCTTTTGATGGTATAACTGGATCAGTATCTCAAACTTCCACTAAAGCTTCTTCGAAGCAAAAATCCTTGTTGAATACTGGTTCAAATCCTCCTTCGAAAACCCCATCAAATCCTGGTAAAATCTCCGAGGTTAATGTCATTCAGTCTACCACGGAAAGCAAAGCCTCGAAAAATAAGAAAAAGGGTAAAGGTAAATCAAAATTTGATACTTTGAAATAGGATTCTCCTAAGACATTTGCTGATGAAGCCTCAAAACGTAAGCTGAAATAACCTTGCCTCACATTTCACCTCATTTGTGAGGAAGATCATTACACCAAGGATTGTCCCCATCGTGAAAACGTTAGTCATTTATTGGAAGGGATCTCGATTGTAATAAAAGAGCCATTTCCATCTCAACAAACTTAGTTTTTAGACCAACCATAATCATGTGCCTCATCAGGTTCTCAGGTTTACATGAGTGGCACATTGCCTATTTCTGTTGCCACCAGGTCAAAAGATTATCAAACTCCTCAAAAGAAGACGGTGGAAAAGGAAGCCATTGATACACCTTCTATTTCTGCTCCACACAGTTCTGGTCCTCTCCATATTGAAAGACTTAATAATGAATCTGTCATTTAGCTGCCTCCTAAAGGTTTGCTTCGGAAGTCATCCTATAATCTGAACGCTAGAGCTGCTCAACATTACAGTATTATCAAAGATTTAGCTCAAGCACCCTCGGTGATTTCTACCTTGGAATTGCTCCAAACTTTTCCAATGCAGTGGAAATCATTATTATTTTCTATAGGAGGCATCAATCCCGTTGATTTGAACTTGATCACTTTCGATCTTGAAAACCATGTTCCTCATCTTCCTCATCAAATTTCATTATTTATTCAAGTCATTATAAGAGGAAAGATGATTCATCAGACTTTCATTGATGAAGGTTCTTCCACCTGCATCATGTTTGTCTCGTGTTGGAAATCCATAGGCTCTCCACCTCTCAACCAGTCCCCGAACACCTTAGAAGCCTTTGATGACATAGGCTCCCATCCTTATGGTATTCTCATAGGTTTTCCCATCATCTTGGAAGGGAAAATTGTCGAGTTAGAAGTAGAAGTTGTAGATGCAAATCTAAATTACAAACTTCTACTTGGGCAAAGTTGGACCCATGCCATGTTTTGTGTGGTGTCCTCTTTGTTCCAGGTGCTCCATTTTCCTCATGAATGCAAAAATTTTCGCCATCGATCAATTTTCCTTTTTCTCTTCCGATGCTTCAAATGGAAACGTCCCATATGTGGGAAATACCGATATTCCATATGAGAGTGTGGGGGCAAGTATTTTCAAATATTCTTCTTTAATGGGAACTTTTTCTCTCCCACCTCCGCATGTCACCTTGATCAACATGATCTATACCTCCAATGATCCATGGATCATACATACTCCAAATCAAGTTGATTCTTTTGGTGATGTTATGCCATTAAGTCCTTTCTAACAAGCCTATAAAGAAGTTGTCTTGGCTTTAGCACCTGCTTCAGAAAGTCATACTATTCTTTGTATGCACCTGGATATGTATTCGCAATCTCCTTATCTTGGTTCTTGGGATTCTCCAGATCCCTTGAACGATATATTACCCACCAACAAGAGTATTGGTGAGGTTATGTATCTTGACGAAACTCCTTGGAATGATGCCCATCATCATTCTTCGTTTCTTCCAAGTCTTATTGAGATTCCTGCGTGTCTTGAGGCTTTTGTTTCTCATAACCCGATGCATCCAATTCAAACACCTGTTTTGGTGCACGGATTTTTTTCCGAAGGTAATATGTGAAATAATACTACAACCATGCCCATCGACATTTCCATTAAACATGGAATTGTCAAGAACATTCAAATTGGGGTTTCCTGTTCTCCTAAAGTGATCGGGGTTTACACTGACCTTTTTAAATAATTTCACAATGTCTTCGCTTGGTCATATGAGGAAATGCATTGATTCAGCTATGGTGGTGCATGAAATACCCAAGTATCCTAATGCGAAGCCTATTCATCAATGACTCTAATATTGGTAGACCAGGTTTCTAATATCGTACCTATTACTAAAAAGCGGGGAACAATCCGAGTTTGTGTTGATTATCGCGATATCAATCATGCGTGCCCTAAAGACAATTTCCCACTCCCTTTATTAATCAAATCATTGATGAGTGTGCTTGGAGTGAAATCTTCTCTTTTATGGATGGTTTTTATGGTTATAACCAAATTAACATCATGCCCGTTGATCAACACAAAACTACTTTCATCTATCCATCAGGGACATTTTCTTATAAGAAGCTCCCTTTTGGTCTCAAAAATGTTTGTGCTACCTTCCAGAGAGAAATTTCATATGCCTTTCATGATATTAAACAAATTTTTCAACCTTATTTAGATGACTCACTATCTTATTCTGCTAAGCGTCGTGACCATCCGGACCATCTTCAAGCAATCTTTCTACATTGTCGACACTATAATATTCATATCAATATACATAAATTTGTCATCTGCATAGAATTTGTTTGGCTCCTGGGTTTTTTTGTGTCCAAAGAAGGCATTCACATAGATCCTCTAAAAATTGAGGCTATTGTAAATTTACCCCCTCCTTCATCACTGCACCAATTGCAGAGTTTTCAAGGGAAGGCCAATTTTTTTCGTTGCTTTGTCTCTAATTACGCTGAGCTTGCCAAGGGATTTACTCTCTTTCTTAAGAATGGGATCCCATTCATTTGGGATTAAATTTCCCAACAATATTTCAATTTTGTAAAGAAAACACTCATTAGGGCTCCTTTAATGCATCCCCCTGGTTACCACCACGATTATTTCCTGTACTTGGTCACAACTGACAGTACCATTGCTATGGTGTTGGTCCAGGACGATGACGATGGAAATGAAAATGTGGTTTATTATTTGAGTATTGACACAGAAACTTGATATGCTCATGTCGATAAGCTTGCCTTTGCAGCAGTACATGATGTTCAACGATTTTTCCATTATATTCTTCTACGGAAGACCACAGTGATTTCTAATTGTAACCCGATGACTTATATTTTGACTCGTCAATTTCTTGGGGGAAAATAACCTAAATGGATCATTATCTTGCAAGAGTTTGATTTGGAGTTTACTGCCATCAAATCAAATAAGTCACTAGTTTTTGTCGAATTGATCTACCCCCTTCCTTCTGCAAAAACCTCCACTGATTTTACAGAGCAGATTCATGATGAAACTTTGTTTCTCATCACCACTCTCGACCCATGGTATGGAGCTATCATTATTTATCTTCAGGCCCAAATTTTCTAATCCGAGTTGTCTCGATCTGACTGACACCGCATTTTCTATCAATCTCAACCTTATCAGATTATTGTTGATATGTTGTACCGAGTTGATGTTGATTTTGTTCTTCGCAGATGTCTAACACTTGAAGGGGCTGAACAAGTCTTGAATGACTGTCACTTTGGGGCATGTGGTGGTCACATGTCAGGCTATGCCACTGCTCAGAAGATCCTTTGCGTCAATTATTTTTGGCCTTCTATCTTCAAATATTTCCTTTTGGCAGTTCAAAAGTGCCATGAGTGTCAAATTTATAACAACAAACAGTGTGCCCCACTAGCACCCTTACACCCAGTTGTTACCATTGGCCCATTATCTAAATGGGGAATAGATTTCATGACTTGTAACCCTCGCTCAACCAGGGGGCATGGCTATATCATCAACGTCGTCAACTATTTTACTAAATGGGTCGAGCTGATGCCCACATATAATGTTGACGGTACAACTGCTACTCAGTTCCTCTTTAACCATGTCATGGCCTGTTTTGGCGTCCCTCAAGCCATTGTCACTAATCACAGATCATATTTTTGTCAGTACATGATGGCAAAGCTTACTACTCAGTTGGGTCTTCGCCATGACAACTCAACTCATTACTACCCACAGGCCAATGGCCAAGTTGAAGCGATTAATAAAGTCTTAATTACTATGATTCAACGTACCATTGGGAAGCATAAAAAGGATTGGCATCTCATGATGTTCTCATCCCTTTGGGCTTACTGAACCTCAGCTAAGACATCCACTAGTTTCACTCCATTCCAGTTGGTATATGGTTTAGAGACGACACTCCTTATCGAGTGTGAGATTCCTTTGTTAAAACTAGCTAGTGAGCTACTCCCTAATAACTCACATGAAGAGGAACGGTTACTTTATCTCAAGAGGCTTGATGAGACTCATTGTATTGCTACGATGGTTATCAAAGCACAAAAAAAATGAGTTAAAGCTCATTATGATCAAATTTTTTCTCCACTAGTTTTCACTGAAGGTGACTTGGTCTTGTTGTATGACCAAGCCAATGATAAGTTGGGAGCTGGGAAGTTCTAACCTATGTTGCATGGACCATACATCATTAAACATGTCTTGAAAAAAGGCGCCTATGAGCTAGATGACTACGAAGGTAATGCATTAGCACAACCCCACAATGGGCTTTATCTAAAAACGTATTATTCGTGAGTTTCGAGTAATTACTTTTGTACATTAGTGTTTGAATTCATTGGTGTGCTTTTTTTATTTTTTGGTGTGATTGTTTGCTTTGCAGGCATGTTTCCTCTACTTACCTTGTGTTCCACTCAGTTCGCAGATGCCGTCAAAATATTATGCTAGTTTTGCTAATGGTGCTTGTTGTAGCACACGAAACTTATCCTCTGTAGTTTGGGCACTCTTTTCCCCAAATGACGATTTGATCAATTTACAAGGTATTTTCCCAGGATAAACATCTAATAATATTGTCGAGTACAATGCATTTATTGAACTCTTATCAAAAGCAATAACTCTTGGAATTAGAAATTTAGTTGTTAAGTTAGATTCACAACTCGTGCCACATTTAAATGGTCATTACTCAATAAGAAATCAACAATTTTTGCATATGTATCTACGTGTTCGATTACTAGAAAGAAATTTTGATTATATCATATATCAACACATTCCATGAAAATTGAATACATTAACAGATGCATTAGCAAATTATGTTTTAGATAGACGTTTGCGTCACTTATGAAAAAAACCGATCACATCATCATGATATATGAACACATAAGTAGACAATAGAAACATGCATAT
>APFE030842873.1:11353-24307 GCA_000404065.3 Pinus taeda | reverse complement strand
ATATATCGATATTTTCAGAGTTTGTTCATCAAAATCTCAAAAAATAAGTGTTCTAGGACACATGGCTTTCAAAGCCTACAATAGAGCAGATAAACATGACTAGGATAGGCTATTCACCCACATGATGTTCACGATAGCATGAGACCACCCTGATCACTCATCCTAACAACCAATGCAATATCGTAGACACTCCTACTGTATGCCTCTGGGATCGAAGTAGCACGTCATCTACAACCGCATACTCTGGAATTCCCTAAGTAATCACTTCCAGATTTCCTTCCATTTCTACAATAAGATCTGCTCCTTCCTCATATAGAGCATTCTCTATCTAACATGCTACTCGCCGTGATATTGGCGACATGTATATAATAATATATATATTTTATATATATATATTATATATATCGATATTTTCAGAGTTTGTTCATCAAAATCTCAAAAAATAAGTGTTCTAGGACACATGGCTTTCAAATCCTACAATAGAGCAAATAAACACAACTAGAATAGGCTATTCGCCCACATGTTGCTCGTGATAGCATGAGACCGCCCTGATCACTCGGCTTAACAACCAATGCAATATCATAGACACTCCTACTGTATGCCTCTGGTACCACAGTGGCACGTCATCTATAGTCGTATACTCTGGAATTCCCTGAGTAATCACTTCCAGATTTCATTCCTTTTCTACCATAAGATATGCTCCTTCCTCATATAGAGAATCCTCTATCTGACGTGCTACTCGCTGTGATGTTGGTGACATGCCAGGAGGCCTTTCCTATCCTACATCTTCAAAATTATCACAAGTAAACTCTCAGATACACTTCAAACAAAAAATTCATAAAACTTGAAAATTTCCAAAAAACAAGTTTTACCTACATCGGTCCATTGTGCACCCGGTGGTAGAGGAAGATCTGGATCTCCTCTGAAGTCCATGCCTGCATAGGTATAGTCATCCTCAATGATCATTTTTTGACATAGGCAACCGAAGAAAGTCGGAGGGAAATGCATCCATTGACCTCCCCCTCCTCGAGGCATGATCTCACTCCATATGAGCAACCTCAGATCTTGTGGAGCTAGGTTGTCCACCTCTACCCACTAGTATTGACATAGGGGCACATGCTCCATAAATAAAGTGACCAAAATTGATCCAATATTGAACTGATTCAAGTTTCCTAACTTTCCTTTGGTCAGTTGTCTCATCATGTTGACCAGTAGTCCTTCGCTCCAGTTGAACATTGTTGGAACAAGACAATCCACTGCGTATTGGAATTGTGACTCTGTTGCCTCATGCAACGCCTTCTCCCCACTTACACGGACCATGGTGTGTAAAATCGTCCTCAAGGGAAGGTTTTCGATGGTTTCTATATTCACCTTCCTGCTCACGGTTGTCTATGCGCCTGTGCAATGCCTTCTGATCAAGGTGTTGGTGCTCTCACCTCCAGTGCAAGCTCCAAAGAGTTGGAATCTCTCCCCTCTTCTAGATAATCTAGTGATGAATTAGATATCAACTACTTCCAGCTCTAGTTCTTGATATCCAATGATGAATATCTATCGATCAACATCCCATAGTCTGATCAGATATTCTAACAACTCATTTTGAGCTTTGAGTCCTAGGGTTCGAAAAGAACTTCAGTAATCCACAGTCCTTCAGAGAATTAACACATTCAACGCTTTGGGCAGCTTGGTGATATTCTGCCTCATGGCCTCTTTCATTCCATTCAATGGCCATGTCTATCGAAATCTCCTGCAAACAACCCATAAACAATGTTTATATTCGTTTCCACGTATCGAAATCATAAAAAATCCGATCAAGAGAGAGGATTTCTCTTTCTATTTTCCGCTATGCGTCCAACGCGACATAATTATTTTCACACTGGCAGCGCGGGAGCCTTTTGGGGTCAGGGATGATCGATGTGAATCTGATGATCAGACTCGTGCTAGTCACCCCCGATTTTAAAAATGAAAATCCTCCTCTTAACCGGCTAAAATTCCTATGGAATGGCATGAAATCGGTATGAAAAGCAAGAGAAAAGGAAGAGATATTATCTGCAGCTGACGATTCTTGAAATGGTGCCCTAGATGTCCCACACTTCTCGCCTGAAGAATCAAGAAAAACGGGATAAAATGCACTCTTCAATTTACTCCAAGTGAAATGGTAAACATATTTTTACTTTTGGTCTATTTATAAGTTTTAAACACATTTTTGCCAATATTTTATTATTTTTCTCGATATCAGTGATATGTGGTTGTCTTTGTGCAGTTACAAGATCTTTTTTGTGGTAACAATGATCATTTTTTATTGATTCAACAATTTTTTTTGTTTTATCTCTTTTTCGGACTCGTTTAAAATAAATGAAAAAGGAACCCCCTTAGAGTCATCTTTAAGTTCTTTCTAACTCTCAAAATAATTGGGGTACTCGCTAGAAATAGTGGGGAAAAATGAAAGCGAAACATCTCTTGTATAAGCATCATGTCACTCTTGAACATTACACTCATTTGTTTCTCGTGTCAAGTTTGGGACATCCTCACTCAGTTACCTTTCCTTTCGGGTTAGGGTGATCCATTTTTTCCTCTAATCTGACTATTCCAATTTGTCATCATGACCCTTGGTCTTATGTTGAGTCAAATTTTCCCACATTCCAAGGTTGTGTCGACGATTTTTAAAAGAATTCCTCTTTGCAGTTTATTACCTATACATTGTTTGACTTTTTGCCACAGTTCTGAATCATGCTCATTTATTCCACTTTATTCCTTGTTTTTTGTCGATGATGAGGGAATCAATATAGCCCTCCTTCAATGGGTCACTTCATGTCGACTTCAGCTCATTATCCAGGAATATGACTTAGGGACCCCCTTCCAGTACCTTAGAGCTTGCATGTCTTAATGGAAAGTTCTTCACATATGACGACAAGTTTTCATCATTGTCCTTCCATCGGACGATTCCATCAGTGTTCGACTTCAACTTCATTTTCACATCACGGATTGTACTGTATACCTTGAGGACCATTGTCATTATTAGTGGTTTCTCTCGTGCCTGTTAACAGTCCACATCATTGGCGAGTAATCATGTGGTTTTCTAGCATGTTCGACTTCGACACATTCATTCGCATGTTAGAATTCATACTTTGATCGGGTTGGGATGGAGCGCAAGACCTTGAGTTTTGCTTGATATAACTTAGGTTGCATGGAGTTATTTATTTTTCATGATTGTATACATGCTTCCTCTATACGGATTGTTGCAACCATACCGTGGGACCTTATATTTATGATGATGATGATCCTTCTATATCAGGTAGTTGCATCCATACCTTGGATCTCAGACTTCCAGACAATCCTTTTCATTCGAATGGTTGTGCCCATGCCATGGATATTTTCACATAGTCCTTTCTATCAAGATGGTTGTGTCCATACCATATATTCATGTTTTGATATCAGATATGTATATGTATATGTGTCCTTGATTTGCAGGTCTCCTGACAGTGTTTGTTCTCGTCCTTGCAAAATATCGTAAATCATCTCAGCCATCACTCCCTGTTCCTCCTTCATGCTTTAGGGGGCATCTATTACACAGTATTTTGTCACACCTCTTGCACTTCCCTGTGTCATACCCCAGAGTGCCCAAAACGTGGCAATTATGCAGTGTACCCATACTGATATGAAGTCCATATCCTCCTTGAAGACTTAATGAAAATATGCCTTGAGCCTTACCTGAAGAAATAAGCTCAAAACCCTAATTTCAGGGTTAGCGCGACTATCACATTGGAAACTCGTTCTGATGGTAGGTTGCACCATGCTATCCTCACGCTGGTAGTGTGGGTTTTACTTGGATACTCATGCTGATCCCTAAAAACAATTTTTCCGAAAGAGGACAAGAAGCTTCGTGATCTAGAGGCTTCTAGGACGATGAGTTGGAGGTTGTTGATTGTGGATGTGGTCAAATTCTCCTAATATTTCCCTTTGATATTATCCCTATGATCTTCCTCCTTGAGATGAGGGCCTTCCCCTATCTTTTGTGAGATCCTAACTACCTTTCCCTGCCTATATATTCATCCTCTTCAATTTCCAAATGGTTGGTCTCTGATTATTTTCACCCTTACGCTGAGATAGTACCTACATGTTATTCACTTTGGCTTGGAGAAGGAGTGCTTGGAGAGCTTGAGCTTGGACTTGGACATTCACTCAAGGAGGGCTTATTAACATCAAGGCTTAGGTTGTATGCTTCCTCTTTCATTCATTGATTTATACAACTGCTGGCTCACTTTCCATAAATGCTTGTGTCAATGCATCATTTATCTTAATGCTCCTTGATCTATTAAGTGGATTACATTCGATTATGCTTGTTGTACTTGTATTCTTTGATGTGTCTTTGGCCTCTTATGCAGGTATTCAAATGCTCTAAACAGTAATCATTGAGCCTAAAGAGCGAGCGATCAAGATCTTCAACAAAGGAGTGCATTATAGCATCAGAACAAGGTAGGTCTCCTTCCTCTTCTCTCATTTCGATTGTAATTTAGGAAAGTGTTTGTAGATTGTCATGTTGTTTTTTAGTCCCACTCACTGGGCTAGAGGTATCGTCTCTGTCCGCAGAGAGGATTTACCTAGACAACATCCATTTTGAGAGGTAAATTATGCTCCCTATCAACCACCAAGTCTCTAACCTTATCCTTGCTTTCAAGACTTTGCATGCATCTTCGACCTCAAGTGCATACAAGTTCTTGACTCACGCATTAATTTAGATCACCTGTCCCATGGTGATGTGTCTAAGAAAAACCTTTCCTTTGCTAAATATCACACTGTAGCCATGATCTTCCAATATCGTGAAGGAAATAAGATTATTCTTTAGACCTGAAAAAAAATCACCTCCTTGTGTTTGAGAGGGGAGCCATAATCCCTCTAAAAAGTAACAGTACCGATATCGGTCATGATATACCTCCCGTCGTCTCCAAACTCAATGTTCTTCTTGAGGTCTTTCTCCTCCAAGTCACTGACGAGATCTTTATTCATCGTCATATGGAATGAGGAACCACTGTCAAGATACCACATGCTTCCCATTACTGTGCTTGTCATACATGAAATGAGAGTAAAATCATGTTCAAATTGTGAAGCTAGAGCTTCACCTGCTGCTGCTACTGTAGACTCGTTCTTTCTTTCCTTATTTTGTGTACATTTCATGGCATAGTGCCTGAATTCATGACAGTGAAAGTACTTGATGTTGGATGAGTATTTATTCTTTCCCTCCTCACCTTGGGACTTATTTACCTTGGATTTATTTCCTTTGTTGACTAATGTAAGGTCCTCTTCCTCTTCTTTGGATGAGGTCCCATCTCGGTTGTCCCACCTTATTTCTTCTTGCACTAGATCAAACCATAATTGCTCCTAGCTCAATAGTTTGTCTCTACCATTCATGGAATCCTGATAAATGTGCTAGCTCTTGGGAATACCAAAAATAGCTAGAGCTACCAAATATTCTTTAGGAACAGTCACACTGACCCTGCCAAGTTCATCACGACATTGTGTAAACTTGGTCAGGTACTGCGGAGTTGTGTCATTCTTTTGCATCTTGATGCTACGAAGCCTGTCCTTCAGAGCCAACTTCCTATGGTCACTATTGTTCTCAAACAACTCGGTCAGTGGTTTCCACATAGTGAATGGATTTTCTTTCCCGTGGAGATTCGAGACAATATGATCTCAAACTCCCTCCAATAAGATTCTCCTTGCTTTAGCCATATCCTTCTTCCACTGAGTGAGATCCTGGGCATCCAATTCTGTGGGTTTAACTACATATTTATTGATGTAATATAGTAGCTTGTTATCATCTAATACCGCCTCCAAACGAATCTTCCATGCCACAAAATTTGTGGTTCCTTCCGGAGCATACTCGAGCCTGAGTCTAGTGGAAGTCATCTTCTTAGTCCCGCAGAACACCTGCAAAAATTATCTTGTAATTATAACTTCCTACATAAACTTCAAATTCTCTTGTCTACTATGATTCTAGCTCTGATACTTTGTAGAAATTTCTTGTAGATTCAAACTGCTTATGTAATTTTCTAAAACAAATGACTTGAATCTACTCTACTCATCAGCAGGAACAATTAATCGATTGAGAAATCACAACATAAACATGAGACAAGATTCAATCACATATGCTGAGAGATTTATCAAAGGCAAAAGATTTCTTCTCAAAACCCCTTCCTATCTGTATCACATTAAATCAGAAAACAGAGAAGAAATACAATGCTTGTTCAAGCCTGAACAATCTCTGCACAAGTATAATCTATCTCACTGCCTCACAAGCTGACCCTGGACAATACTTAGCCAATTTTGTTGCCTGCCAAGCTCCTATTTGCTTGCATTGTTTCCTTGGGAATCAACCCCTATTGTTTAGGGAAATTTCTCATCCATAATTGTGCAATCCCTATAGGACCTTCTCTGATTGCATGCACCACTTGTACAACTCAAAAAATTATACAACTGATAATACACTACCCTTGATCTCCAATCTAAATTGGGCAACTCAAATTTCATGCATGCATGAGTTAATTATGGCTAATTTATCAGTTAAATGGTTGAACACTCAAGTTGCACCCCACTATTAGACTTCTTACTAGTTCCTCCAACAATTAGAACTAGTTTAACTGACTTTAATTCAATTTAACTGAATTAAATTATTACAATTCAAATTAAACTCAACCTAGGCTCCTAAAATGTAGGAATCACTCTACATGACTCAAGTTAGGCCCTCAACTTGAATTAACTGAGCCAACTAAGTGAAACTAACTTAGTTAACTTGTACAAGTTGTCTTGTGATGTGGAATTACAATTTTCTCCTAATTTAATATAAGGGAAAATTAAATCAGGATTTTCTTGTTGCCATTTTCAACAACCTAACTATTTTGTGGGATATATTCAGCAAAGATATTTTACATATTTCTTAAACAACCACATTGACTAATCAAATGCTCATTAGGTGGTAAAGAATATTTCAAATGCAATCTATGGATCATAAGGGAATACTACAAGCCTAAGAATGTCTTTCTTGCACATTACATTTGGGTGTACTCCTAAGGACATGAAAAAATTATAGCTCAAAATAGGCAAGAGGTCATTGGTTATTACATAGCACATAGATATTATGGACAATTTTAAAGGGTTTACTCAACATTAGGAACAAGCCAAAAAAAATATATGTAGAAAATATCCATTCAACCACAATAACCTTGTAGTGCATATAAAGAGGGTGCATAAATACATTAAATGTATAGAGAGTTGTGGAAACCATTAGGTAGGCCTCAAATATCACTACCAAATGATCTGGATGGCTTCCAAAAGATACCAAAAAGACTAAAAATATGTACAGGAAGGAATAAATTGCATGTTCAAGAGGGAGGTTAAAACAATAAAGGTTATTTTCATGCCCATGAAATAGGGGAGGTTGAATATAGTATCAATAACCTCCATGGATGCCACACTAATGTAGACTCGGATTAATGGCTTGGTTTCATAGGCACATGCAAACATTTGGCTAAATGGAAGATGATGGATGACAAATTTAGCATCTTTTTAGCACCCACCTAAGACTTTTGTGCACATCATTTTCCCATTTTCATCTCATCCCAACACCCTTTTTGTTCATGAAGATGCATTTTGGTCAAGGTAATTATCTTCTTAATATGATATTTTAATTCTCATTCTTAAGCATTTATTTAGGAAGATAATTACCTTTTTATACTAACCAATGGTATTTAGGAGGAAGAACTACACAAGTACCTTCAAACAAGTGAAAAATGCAGGTGTTACAACTTACTATACATAGTTGTTGCAACTCACTACTCAAATACAAGTGTTGCAACTCCCTGTTATTGGCTACTACAACTCATTGTTCCAACATAGATGTTGCAACTCCGAAGTGTTTCTGTTTGCACTGCAAATCCTCACCACTTCAATTTTCACAACAAAATTGTTACAATTCACTCCAGAACTATTATTGAAACTCACTCTAGAACCATTATTGCATCTCTCAAAAATTTGACCATTGGGGAAGGGTGTTGCAATTATGGGACTACTAGTATATCACATCATCTCAACCCCACAACTATCGCCAATATATTTCCCAAAGTAGTCAATAAATCAATATCCTAACAAAAAAAGTGACAAAGGAAATCAATCACTCAACGAGGAAATATAGACCCAACTGCCACTTGTCACATAATTAAACAAGTCAGTAATTTCCTAATTTTTTTATATTCTGGTGAAACCTTTGTAATTGGATGGAACACACATATTATCATGGTTTTCCATTGAATCATTGATTTAAATTAAGTATTTGACATCATGTATAAAATACCATGCTTTGTTCAAGCTAAAGAAGTTAATAGGAGAGAATCAACTAAGTCAAGAGGACTGTAATTGTAATTTGAGCTTCCACAGTACAAGTTCTTTTTTGTTCCAATTAAAGTTTGTGGTTGTTGATTGATTATTGCCTTACTAATTCATTAAATAGTTCCTCGCATAAGAAGGTAGACCCCCTCCTTAACTAGGTATTGTCTATAATTTATAGCATAGTTTCAATTTCATGTACAATATTTTATGTCCACTAATTACTTTGTTTATTATATTGTTTCAACTATGATATTTAATTTTGGTATTTATGTAATGCTGCAAATCAATATTGTATACATGGTTGCAACTTTTTAATTAATTATAATTCTAACTCATGAGATGACTATTATTGCAATTCATGTGCAATCATAATAGTAAATTGTAATTTAGGTCATTGTTGCACTCTCATTGTTGCGACTTCATATTTTACATTACTATGCTTTGTTTTACATATTCATCTAATTACTTTTTTTTCAAATTTACTTCTACTTTACCTTCTCTTCCAGAAATTGCAATTATTGTTTTGGTGTAATTCTTTGTAGAACAATGTGGATTGAATCCCTTACAACTTGTAGTTTATTACAAATTTGTTAGCCACTGCATTTCATGTGCATTCCTGTTATGGAATTCAATATAATCTAATTACTTAAACAAGTCACCCTTTAATGCTAGTGTGATATACTTGTTGATTGTGTGGTGTGTCTACCTATGTTGGGGGTTACAACATTAGTCTTTATAAGCCCACTAGGTAGAAATATGTTCTATAATTTCCTATGAGTGTGGTTTTGATTGCAAGCGTGGTGTGTTTTCCTAGTGACTTATGAAATCATATTAATAACTTACCTTGTGAAATTCATTTAGAGTAATACAACATCAATACCACATAACATATTCTTCTAGCATATACAGTGCATGACAATTTGCAAGTTCCATATGAACCTTATATTGATAATTAAATGTACAACACTTTAGTTGTCTCATAAGTAAATTAGGAGGTAATTGAAAGGCCCACCGCCATAAAAGGTTGAATGCTTGTTTATCACCTCCTTATCACTCTAGGACAAATTACTTATGAATGTTTCCTTGTGCATATTTGACCATTCTCTTGGGAACCTATAGGTAAGTGACATGTGTGGGGATAGTTATGGGTTAAACCCTATTTGTATTCCAAACTCTTTTCAAACTTTGTGCTCAATTCAAAAAATTGTTTTGAAACCATGGGATATATTGAGATTTTTCATCCACCTCTTCATCTTCCTTGGGCCACTTTCATAAGAGGTATATAATATCTCTTCCATCATTCATTTTTACAAGGTTAATCTAATGGTTCTTTCAAATACAACAACATAATTAAAGCGATGCATTGTGGTATCATATTTGACTAATATTTTACCTTCCATCCTAAAGTTAAACAAGCTTTGTCTCATCTCCAAAAACTCTTCCATGAATGCTTTTGAGGATTGAAATTGACTACATCTAAGATTTATTTTTTTTGAATTAGATCAATCTATTGGGTTAATGTTTGTTCTTGCAAGTTCAAGGTTCTCTAATGGTAGTCATTTGAGTGCAGGACATGCACAACATCGAATATGCCCATAAGATCACCTTCCACATAATGCCAACCATCATTCCCATTGTTGAGTCTTTAATGACTTTTCAATTATTTTTCCTTATGGCATTGATTTGACCATTTCAACACATGTGACTGCTTAGTTTGTGATGTTGTGTTTAAGATTGAATCTTATTAGATTTGGTTTCCCGATACTCTTATAATACTCTCCCTAGTGTCGCTAGATAAAATATGATTGATATGTTTTTTGCTATCCCTTTTTTCCTATTTTTTAAATTGGTTAAGTACCAATTTGATCCCTATAGGCTCATTACCAATGCCAAGACCACTTTACATTAGTTAAAGGAGACATTGAAATGTATATTGTTAATTTCCTTTTGTGTCAATTTGGACATATTTCCAATTCAGTTAGGTAGAACTTCTCCAATCAACTTTGTTAAATTCATGTCCTCGAACAATTATTATATTCCTCCATTGATCATGGGTCTATTATTCATAGAACCTATGAGGTCAAAAATTATTAACACCGCTAATGTAGGGAACCTTGAATATTCTCTAATTGGGTCAATTTTCATAAAGATTTTTGAGCTTGTATAAGACAAAGCAAGTAGGGAAAGCTTCTTAAGCTTATCCTTTTTCCAAATGTTATACAAGAGTATCAATTTACCTTTCATAAAGTCATGCTTATTAATTATATTATCATGATACATATTCATAGTATTTATATGCATTTCCTATAGGAACGTGACCCACATGTCACATACCCAGTTGCCTCAATGACTTACAGAGGTTACAAGGCACACGAAATTTTCTTTTTCCTTTTCCTAACTCGATAATAGGATCTGATACCACTTTGTCAGATACCCCTATTAAATTTATCCTAACCACACTTGCAAAAACTTGATTTTCACCTTCTCATGTATTTTATCAAACACTTTACATGTAAACCTTTCTTCAAATACTTTGTATACACCCAATTAAGTAGTCTTTTCTTGTAGACATTTTGTCAAACATTTGTATGAAATCAAATAAGAAATATTTTTTTGATTCCATTTGTAACGTACTAACTAAAATATACCACTCAATCATGCAACTTTGATTTCAATCTTTGAGGTATTTTATCAAATAGTTTTTATGCAAATTGTAATAGAACACCTTTAACACATTTTTTCAAATGCTTTGCATACAATTAGGGATAGATTAGCTAAAACAATTTTATCATACAAAAATACTAGCATATAATAATACTATCCTCTTCCACATAAACAACATTTTCATTGGGGCATTTCATCAAAAGTTTGTATGCAATGAATCATTAAACCATTTATGAATTTCTTCAAACACATCACATGCAAACTAATATAGAAACTTCCTTATGGAATGTATCCTAAATTATAGAAGTACAAGTTCTAAAAACTGAAATAGATGACAAGTCATGATTCCCTTCAGTATGGTCCAAGTTTTAGCCTCTAGAACCTCCCAGATGAAAAGTTATAGCAGAACTTCCAACATAACCTATTTGATGCATGATTTTAGGAGCATCCAAGAATATTGATTTCCTCTGATAATATCTCCTAAATATCATGGCCCAAGATATGAAATTTGGACCAGATGATTAGTGGGATTTCCCCTCACTTTGGTCCAAGTTAAAACTTCTTGAACCTCCCAAAAGAAAATTTATAGAAAAAATGCCAACATGACCTATTTGATGCATTTTTCTAGGAGCATTTATGAAGCTCAAATTCCTTTGATCATCTCTCCTAAAATATTGTGACCCAAGATTTGAAACTTGGACTAGATGATCAATAATATTTACCCTCACTATGGTCCAAGTTTCAACATTTGGAACCTCACATAATAAAATTTATAGTATAAATTACAACATGACATGCTTAAATATGAATTTAATAAGCCAAACTTCCTCTGATATTATTTCCTAAAATTTCACGACCTAAGATTAAAAATTGGACCAAAGGATCAAAGAGATTTCCCCTCACTATGGTCTAAGTTTTAGCTTCTGGAACCTCCTAGAAGAAAGGTTATAGCATAAATTCCAACATGACCTATTTAAAGAAGAATTTAGGAATCCTATCTTCCTCAACTAGTGTTGTTACAAAGTTTAATACATACAAAAAAGATACAACCAAATAATATAACAAGTACAACCATGATAATTTTTTTGAATGGTAAATACATGTAGATATAAACTAGTTGAAAATATAAATTAAATAATTATGAATAAGAGATACTTATCTTAAGTCAAATATTTTTCAATCTAGAACTAAAGAAGAATGAGCCACTCTCCACTCAACCATAGGCTCAACTATGTTAGAGTCTTTCTCATTGATGGTCAACTCTAACCCAAATTTTGATGCCTTGAGGAAAAAACTAAACTAAGGGATTTAGCACACAATTTTTATACCATATTTAACACAAAAAATTAAGGCCACTGTCCTCCACACACAGAAAATAATCTCAGTGTTCAAATTTTCCTTTCCTTGATCGGCCCATAGACATTCACAAATGACAATGCAAGTTTGCACAACACAAGGGAGTGCTTTTATCTCTTGATTCTCTCAACCCTCCCTCCTTTAGCGCTCTCTATGCCACACATAAATATGACAACTCCCAATTCTCATAGCCATCAATTCTAAGGAAAAAGCATTGCAACACATTCAATTCTTGTTACACAAGTTGCCACCAATTTTCGTGTGAATTCGAATTTTCTAAGTGAGCGAGAGAGATGTATGAGAGAGTAATAGAAGAGAGAAAAACTATTTTGTCTTTGAGGTTTCTGCGAGTTTCATGATTATGTAGATTATCTTCCAGATACATCACATTAGGTTTCTTTTTTATCGACGTTTCGAACCAGCGACGGTGGTTCATCTTCAGGATGTGAAAGATTATTGAAAGACTAGTTTTATTTTTCCATATATATAGAGATGTATGAGATGCTTTGCCTTGCCGACAAATATTAGGATTTATTAAATTATTCTATTTATTTT